>SJYC01102409.1:0-39976 GCA_006408675.1 Madoqua kirkii | reverse complement strand
AGCCTTAAATACCTTTTAGTTCTGCACTCTCTGTGATGATTTTCAGCAAGGTAATAGTATTTTGAAGATGACTTTTTTTTTAAAATCATTTAGAATCATTGTCATTATCGGGGATATGTGGAGGGCACTTACGATTCATCCATTGCTCTCAGTGACTGTTTCGGACTCAGGTAAGGAACTTTCTTTATCAGCAGTTTTTCATTCCCTTAATTCTTTTCCCTTTACTTATCTCTGTCTCCAGATCAAGTCATTTTAGGGTACCTCAGTTTAGATTTTACTTTGATGTTGCTGAAGGTTTTTCTAACTGTGTTTCAGATGTCATTCTTGGCATGTTTATTTAGGACAGTATTACAGGTGATGAATTTTAGTACCTAAATAAAAAATTTCATTTTTTTGAGACCACTAAATAAATTTTGCTATTTTAAAATAAAGCATACTTTAAATTTGTTACCTTTTAGGTTTGTATAACTTTTACTTCTGTTCTTTTGTCTAAGTCTCATAATGACTGTGAGAAGGGGTTGATTGCTTCCATATTTAGGTGAGCAAGCTGAGGTTCAGAGAAATCATACCATGTGTCAAGTGAAGTGATAATATTAAATTTATGAGGGGCCTGGCAATATCACACTGGACTGGTTGATTGGTTACATGATTAATTGAACTAATAAATATTACTTCAAATTCTCAAGCAAACTGTATGAGATGGCAATGAGTACTATTTCCATCTAAGCTATGACACTTGCAGAAGAATTACTGTGTACCAGGCAGTGTCCTAAGTATTTTTTGCGCTCATTAAATAGTTTTCAGGACAACTCTAGGGGGAATGTCTACTAAGGCTAGTAGGAAACATTTAGGATTCAAACTTTGGTCCTCTGGCCTCCAGACTTCACACTTTAAGCCACTATTCTGAATTGCCTTTCTTTATACAGTGATCTCACAGAGGGGTTAAGTAACTTTCAGGCCAGTCAGTAGCTGTCTTAAGCTTTTAATTTAGGGCTGCCCAACTCTAAAACCTCTCTGTTTTTCTCAATATCATGTTATCCCTTCTTACATATGTTAAGAACTAGGACTTGAATTCATGTTTCTTAATTCCTTTTCCTGTGTATTTTTTTTTTCCATCCTAAAAAACTGTGTATGTATAATACAACACTTAGAGGCTTGCTACATATAGAAAATGTGAGTTATGGGATTGAACCCCTGCAGAACAGCTCTCATTTTGAGCACATCTTTTATCGAATGGATGATGTCCACCAAGAGCCTCTGAAATGTGGGGTTTCCAACAAAGTTATGGAAGAAGAAACCACAAAGGATGAAGAAGAGGAGCATCCTAGCCTCACTCAGCTGCTTCGAGTAAGGAGCTAATGTATTTCTTCATGGCTCTGACTCAAGGTTAAAAGCAATCATGTATTTGTGCATTAAACCAATACCTGTTATTACTGTGTTTTTGCCAGCTTTGTGCCAGACATTGTGATGGGTACCAGGGGATAAAAAGATGAGTAATATGTAGTGCCTGCCACAAAGTTGAATACAGTCAGACTTCTGTGTTTTGGAAATGAGGGCTTAAATCTTAAACAGTAACTATATTTCTTTTTTGTCATTGCTCTCTAATAATCCATTACCATGACTGAGAGAGCAGCGGTCTTTTTAATGTAAATACGCTTTACACAGACTGGAGCTCTAAAGTGAGAGAGAGGGAGAGACAGAGAGGGAAAGAGAGAGATTGAGTTTTAGGGCTTTAATGATCTCAGATGTTTTCCTGGGGCACTCGTGGTATCCCTGTTTTGAGACTTCTTTAGGATTCCTTGGCTTCCTCTTGAGAGGGATCTCTTAACCTGAGCTGTTTCTGGGACCAGAGGAACCTCAGTTGCAGACAAAGGCAGCTTTCTCTGTAATGAGATGATGTCACTGTGCCTCCGCAAGAGGCTCGTGCCTCTTCTAGAGTATTTTAATCAACTCACACTAATTTATGGCATTGTTTTCATCTTCTGTTCTGCCATTCATTCTTTTGATTCTTGGATGGTTGTTTTTAAGTTTAGTCGTTGGAAAACACTTAAATTTTAGCTCATTCTGTACTTTACATGGGGGCTTCCCAGGTGGCACAGTGGTAAAGAATTTTCCTGCCAATGCAGGAGATACAGGAGAACGTGAGTTTGATCCCTGTGTCAGGAACATCCTATGGAGGAGGGCATGTCAGCCCACTCCAGTATTATTGCCTGGGGAATCACATGGGCAGAGGAGCCTGACGGGCTACAGTCTATGGGGTTGCAAAGAGTTGGACACAATTGAGTGGATGAGCATATATGGACAGTTTACATAAGTTTTTGAAAATCACAAAACTAGTCATTTTTTAAAAGTAGCAACCTTGTATGTGTCAGTGCAAATTGTAACTCAAGACTGGAAGGAAAAAAATAAAGGACAAGAACAAGAAAATAAAGTGCAGACCTTGTCCTTCCTTCTCCTTGGGTTATTAGCAGATATTCTTTTTTCCACTCTTGACAGAGTAGTAGGGCATCCAATTAAAATATGTGTATGTGTGTATAGTTTTGATATTAGCGAATCAATAATTCATCTTTGGAAACTTGAATAACTCATGTTATCTTTAACTAGAATTTTACTCAGAGCACTACAGATGGTGTATATCACTTTTAAAAACACATGTCTTTTGGCCTTATTGATGTAGGATGTGTTAAAAATCATTTTATGAAATTCTTAGCAGACATGAAACAAGTAACTAGGGTTAGGATAAGATCATTGTGTGCTAAAAATAGGAGTCTTATATGTAGTCATCTTATATGTAATCTGAAGAATGTAGTCTTTTAACTTTTTGCTTTCCTTTATGGTGTTTGTGTTTTTTGACAGAGAAAAAGAGACATCTTGCCACAGACCCGCTATGTAGAGTTGTTCATTGTTGTAGAGAAGGAAAAGGTAAGATTGGTGACAATTTTTCTCCTTTTTCATGAAAAAAAGGTGAGAAGTTAGGATCCCATGAAGGAAATATGAAATATATTTGTATTGATTTTTGTTAAATGACTTTTCCCTGTAATATTTATGCATGATATTCATAATACATCCAGAACTGAATATAGCACTGATGTTACCTCTATCTTTATTTTTACTGGTGATGTTTTTCCACTGTTTGTTTTGGGTGATTTACAAATGTTAAACTTCTCCCTTCTTAGGAGGGAGCAGAGTTTAGATGATGTTTAGAAGAGAGCAGAGGAGAATGGGTCAGCTTAGCATTTATTATTTATTTCATTTTACAGGATAACACAGGACATTTTCCTTATTTATACTTAAGATTGTGCTTTACTCAACTATATGTATTTATTTCAGCATTTGCAAGATTATTAATTTTAGATATAACTGCTATATATTTTAACCTATAGATTATTTGAAATGTTTTATCTGACTTCTGCCAGTTTTGCTGTTGCTGTGAACCAAATTGTTTGCAGAAACTTAACACAACTGAAAAGTCCTTTTTTATAATCTGCAGAGGCAGTTTTGAGAATCTTTATGTTTTAAAAAAAAAACCCTTGTTGTATATAGACTGGAAAATAATAAGCCGTACTTTTAGGAGATAGAAATGTATTCTTATTTGTTTGTTATAGGTTCATTATCCTCAAGTGTAGAAAGAAGGAAGCATAAGGGAATGTGAATAAGCATGAACTCTGTCCCAGATAATGTGTGAAAAGTTCCAGTAGAATATGATGGACAAGTGATACAAAAAGGAGGCTTGAAATATTTTTTCTCATTACTTCTCCACATAGGTAGAAAATGGTTTAAATAAAATATTTGGATTCTTATCTTGAGATTATAGAATTTTTTTTCTTATATTGCTTTGGTGATCATGAGTTTTCTTCTTTGCTTTTCAGTATGATAACATGGGAAGAAACCAGACTGCAGTGCGAGAAGAGATGATAAGTTTAGCCAACTACTTGGATAGTGTAAGTTTATTTTCTATCAGCTGGGATTATTCTGTCCTTTCCTCTCACAGCCTCTAAATAGAATTTTAAAATTGTCTGATTTGGAGCTCTGATTATTCTAGAGGATAAGTAACTCAGTCTTTCTGGGGTTTGCTCTCGATTTTGTTTTTTAACTTTTCTATGTTTAAAAGGAAAATATAATTTTAGAGAGAGGGAGACAAACAAGAGATTTCAAATTAGCATCTACTTTATCTTTAGTATTGAGGAGAAATTCATCAGTTGGTCTAAGAAAGAAATGAGAAGTTTATTCAAGCCAAATTTGAGGATTATAATCCAGGAAGAGTATCTCAGAAAGCTCTGAGAACTGTTTTTCCCATTAGAAGTCAAGGCACAGTTATGTAAGTTTTTTTGAGACAGAGGAATGTGCATTCAATGAGGTATTATTGACAGTTTACACAATCTAGACCATCGTCATGGCCCTAGCAAGGTTAAGAAGGAATGTTATCTTTAAGGAGTTGCCTTTTTGATGTTAGGAGAATGCTGCTGTTTATGGTTGAGCAGGTATTTCTGCCGATGGGGAGGTTTGGTTGATGCCTTATGCAGATATAGAAATGCACAGTGGGGTGAGAGAAGAGGCCAAAGGGCAGATAAAAATTTTTCTGTGTAAATTTTTCTTGTCTTGCTGTTAAATATGACTTATTTCACAGTAGGTAGACTGAGGTTCTCTGGCACTTATGCGGAGATCTTTGAGATCTTTGAATTTTTGCTGACAAACTTATTTTAAATAAGGCTGTCTCTTGCTCTGAAGCCATATATGACCCTCTGTGTGTGTGAGAGAGACATAGAGAGAGGTAGGATTTGGTTTGAGATTTTAGAGTTTATTCATCTAGTGGGAGATATTGAAGAATTAGATACATGTTCCTTTTTTAAGTTTTTATTGGAATATAGTTGATTTATAATGTTGTGCTAGTTTCAGGTATACAGCAAAGTAAATCAGTTATATATATATATCTACTCTTTTTTTTTCAGATTGTTTTCCCATATAGGCCTTTACAGAGTATAAAGTAGAGTTTCCTATACTATACAATAGGTCCTTGTTAGTTTTATATGCAGTGTATATGTCAGTCCCAGTTTCTTAATTTATGCCTCCCCCCCTTATCCCTTGGTAACCATAAATTTGATTTCCCCCACCTTACTCAACTTCTGTTTTGTAAATAAGTTGATTTGTACCCTCTTTTTTTAAGAGTCCACATATAAGAGTGTGTATCATACTGAGTGAAGTCAGACACAGAAAGACAAATGTCATACAGTATCACTTGTATGTGGAAAAATTTAATCTGTAATATGAATATGAATACCAAACATAATGATGATGATGATGATGATGATGATAGCAATATTGAATGTTTATAATGTACTAAAAACTGAGTCAAGGGACTTATATTTATTAACTCATTTATTGCTCACAGTATCTCTGTGAAATAGAGATGACTTCTATAAACCTTTATCTGAGACTTTTGGGGTGCATGTCATTAGAATTTTAGACAAGAGTTTAGAAAGGTAATATTGTTCACTATACAGTATATGTATAACATATAGTTCACTATGTATTGATCTTACTTTACACCTCCAAAAGGATCCTGGGGTAGCACCTTGTAATCTAACTCACTGATATTTCTATAGTGAAATATAAGAATATTTATATTAAGTGAACTAAAGGTGAACAGTAAATAGGCTTTCATTAGTTTAGGGCAAGGTTTGGAACCAAAATACCAAAAACTTTAAATATCCAGAGTTTGTCAGATTTTGGAATGGAAGATAAAAGGGATTTCAAACCTTTTGTTTGAAACTTTTGTTTTATGAATGAAGAAACTTAGACCCTTGAAAAGTTAGAGTTCCATTATATTGAAGGAAACATTTTTGGTAAAGAGGAATCCTGTTTTTAAGTGGTTATGTTACTTAATTATAAGTTCAAAGATATTCTCATATTCTTTATTTTATTATGTTACTTTTATTGAAGTGTAGTTGATATACAGTTTTATATATATTACAGGGGTACAATATAGTGATTCACAATTTTTAAAGGTTAAACTCCATTTATAGTTATTATATTGAGTTGGCCAAAAGGTTCAGTTGGGTTTTTTCATACCTGTTTATGAAATGCCTGAGAGAACTTTTTGGCCAACTCAGTAAAATATTGGCTATTGTTCCCTGTGTTGTACACTATATGCTTGTATATCCTTGTAACTCATAGTTTGTATTTCTTAACCCTGTACACCCTCCCTTCCTTCTCCCCACTGGTAAGCACTAGTTTGTTCTCTATATCTATGAATCTATTTCTCTTTTGTTACACTCACTAGTTTGTTGTATTTTTTTAAGATTTCACCAAGAAGTGATGATGTTACTTAGTCGCTAAGTAGAATTTGCCTCTTTGTGACCCCATGAACTGGCTTCCCTGTCCATGGGATTTCCCAGGCAAGAATACTGGAGTGGGTTGCCATATCCTTCTTCAGGGGATCTTCCTGGCCCACATCTCCTACAGTGGCAGGGAGATTCTTTATCACTGAGCCACCAGGGAAGCCCTCCTATAAGTGATAGCATACTGTATTTGTCTTTCTCTGTCTGACTTATTGCACTAAGCATAATACCCTCCAAGTCCATCCATGCTGTTGTAAATGGCAAAATTTCATTTTTTATGGTTGAAAAATAGTCCATTTGTGTGTGTCTGTGTGTGTGTGTGAACCCAGTCATCTGTTGACAGACACGTAAGTTGCTTTCAAATCCTGGCTATTGTAAATAATGTTGCTGTGAACATTGGGTTAAACATATCTTTTCAAATTAGTGTTTTGTTTTTCTCAGATATATACCCAGGATTGTTCTCATGTTCTTTAATAAATTTTGTATATTTTTGTTTTCTTCCCAGATGTACATCATGTTAAATATTCGAATTGTGCTAGTTGGGCTTGAGATTTGGACAAATGAAAACCTGATCAGTATGGCTGGAGGTGCTGGCGACGTGTTGTCGAACTTTGTACAGTGGCGGGAAAAGTTTCTTATAACACGTCGGAGGCATGACAGTGCACAGCTAATCTGTAAGTGATGTTTTTAAAGGTACTCCTTATGATATGATCAGAATAATAATTTTCGCTCTTTTTCTTTTTTGCAGTCATTTCCTCTTAAAGTTTTTGAGCATTCATTTAAATGAGGAAAAAGTTTGATTTGTAGAATGAGTGCTGGATCTCTTGTGACCTTTATCCCACATCCTCTTCCTCTTTCCCGGGTATACTTCCTTAATTTTAGTATGGCATGTTTTCTAGTTTTTTCTTGTGAAAGGATATACTGGAAGAAAAAAGTTCTGACCTCCTTCATGTTAGAAAATGTGCTTTAAAATCTCAAAACAGAATTTAAAAATTATCTCTGGTACACCAGAAATAAAATATAAATCAACTATACTTTAACTAAAAAAATTATCTCAATTTGACCTCTGATTATCCTAGTGCTTAAGTAATTCATTGTTTCAGGGCTGTGCTTTTTCGTTTTTTTGTACATTTAGGGTATTTTGTCAGGTCTAACATTTTTGGCATGAAATCTTTTTCCTTCAGAATTTTGAAGGCATGGCCACTGGTCTTTTGACTTCCAAATTACTGTTGAGAAGACTTAATTCATTAAAAAAAATCATTTTAGAATGGGTGAATTTTTTTGTACATAAATTCTATCTCAGTACAGCTTCACTGAGAAACTTTAATGCATTCTGTTTCCTGTTTTTCAGTATATGCCTTTTTTTTTTCTTCCTTCTTTGAGAACTTGTAGGATCTTCTCTAGAGGTTCCCAGACCTCTAAATTTTCTTGATGATATGCTTTGGTGTAGGTCTTCTAAAACTTACTGTGTTCTTAGTGGGTAATTTCAGTCTTGAAATTGTAGTTCTAGGAATTTTTCTCAAATTATTTTGTAAGTGATTTCATCCTCTCTAATTTTATTCTTCATTCCTTCAGGGATTCCTTTTACTCAGCTGTTGAGTTTCTTCTGGTTGTCCTCTAATTTTTTTATCTTTTGTTTCCTTTCTTCTTTGTCTTTTTGTTCTATTTTCTGAGATATTTCCTTAAATTTACCTTAGATGTGTATAAGAGACAGCTCCAGTATTATTGCCTGGGGAATCACATGGGCAGAGGAGCCTGACGGGCTACAGTCTATGGGGTTGCAAAGAGTTGGACACAATTGAGTGGATGAGCATATATGGACAGTTTACATAAGTTTTTGAAAATCACAAAACTAGTCATTTTTTAAAAGTAGCAACCTTGTATGTGTCAGTGCAAATTGTAACTCAAGACTGGAAGGAAAAATTTTTAAAGTCTCTTTGCCATCCTTCTGATATATTTTAAACATTTTTCTTTTTTTCTGCATAGCATTTTCATGGTACTATAATAAAACTTAAGCTTATGTGATTAGTTAATACAGATATATTCCAAAAACTTATAGCAAAACCCTCACTTAAAATATAAAAAAATTTTATTCTTCTTAGAAATTTTCTGGTTGATAGGCTGATTTTTTGCCAAAAAATATTTTATGTAATAATTTTTCCCTCCTTCAATGTTGAATGTACCTAAAATAATTTTTTATGAGGTGAAATTTCCCTTTTTTTTTTTTTTGGTCATATGAGTTAATTTAGAGTAAGGCACTGAGAATGCTTACATGGATTTTTATGACCCCATAACCACAAAAGCTTGATCCTGACATTTCAGTGAATTTTTAGTAAAATTGTACGCAGAAGTGTCCTCATACCCGACAGTGAGTATGCCTTCTTGTTCACAAAAGACCAAAAGGAACGGACAACAAGCGCTCCCTGTGCTTTGCCCAGCCACACCTACCAAGCCTTCTCTCTCTGTTTGGTCTTCAACTGCCATGTTAGAGGTGTTTCTCAGATATCTGATAATCCCTGATTGGTTGTGGTTGAGAATGGTATACTAAAAAGCCTTTCTTGAAGCACTGAGGACATAAACGTGGCTCACTACGGGGTGATCTGGCTAAAATGTCTGGCTAAAATGGCAAGCCCCTTATGTCAGTATCAGCCTCTTGTCCTGGCTGGTCAGGTGTCACAGAGAATGGTTTATTCATTCATTTAAAAGATGTTTGTTATGTGTATAGCCTAGGCCCTTGGTTATGGCAGTGAACAACAGGGACAATTCTTGCTCTCATGGAATTCATACTGTGTTGAAGGAAATTAATTTTGTAAGATAAATAAGTATATATATTGGGTCAGCCAAAAATTTTGTTTGGGTTTTACCCTAACAGCTCATAGTGTGCTAAATAATGATAAATGGTAAAGAGGAAAAATAAAGCCAAGAGGGTAGAGGTAGAAATATTGGGGGAGTGAGGTTGAAATTTTAAATAACATGATGAAGAAGGCTCAGTGAAGAGATGACCTTTGTGTAAAGACCTGAAGGAGGTGAGGGAGTGATATGGGTGTATATTGGGGAAGGCACAGGGACCAGGTCCTGAGATCAGGTGTGTTCCTTATGTTCAAGGAGAAACCTGGAGACCATTCTGACTCTTCTGTTCTCTGTGCTCCCTGCTCGCAGCCTCCTGTATGAATATGCCATTGAGTTTGTTATCTGTCTCTTTTGACTAGAATTTTTGAATAAATAAATATAATGCATTTTAGGAAGGTTTTTCATCTAAAAGGTAGAAAACAAGTTGGTTTGATATATCTAATGTATATCTTCATTTGTCTGAAAAATGAACTTGTAATGTCAACTTTCACTCTCTGAAGATAAAAAAGAGATAAGGCTTTAATTGAACTCTGATTTTTAAAATGCTATTTATCTTTGTCATTTCCCCCCCCAGTTTTTATAGGTTTACCAATTAGTTTAAGATTACCCAAAGAAATAGGAGCAACGTGTACCTTTTTCTCCTCAAGTACATTTTATAACTTTTCTCTGTTCTCTTCATTTAGGAAAAGAGGGTTTGGTGGGACTGCGGGAATGGCGTTTGTGGGGACAGTCTGTTCAAGGAGCCATGCGGGTGGGATTAACGTGGTACGTTTTCTTGACATCTTTGCATGTTTCATTATGAAATGTCCAGCAATCGTTATTTGCTCTCCTAGTCCTTACAACAATATTTGGAGTGTTACAAGGGCCATAGAAGATCTGTTCTTACCCTAGAGACTGGATTAAGTTTTCTGATACTTATTATGTGATCATTAATGCCTCACTTTTTATGAATTAAGAAACAGAGACTCTGTCTGAGGAAATTAAATTAGAACCATGAGCTTGTTTTCCCATCAGCCACCATGAATATCTGTTGGTGCTCCTGATCTGTTGCTTAAATGGTCAGACTCCATCTTCAGTACGTTAAGTCACACTAGTTTCTTACTAGACTGCAGTGTTTACAATCTGATGTTGGTTGCCTGCTTTATCATGTCAGCTGTCAGCATTGTGGTGGTGAATCTCCTTTTGTGAAAAAGTAATTTTAGAAAAAAAAATAATCCTTTTTGTTCAGAAACTTAATTAGTACCTTCCTGTGTTTGGACAGTTTGGGCAGATCCCAGTGGAGACATTTGCATCCATTGTTGCTCATGAGTTGGGTCATAACCTTGGAATGAGTCATGATGATGGGAGAGGTTGTCATTGTCCTGTAAAGAGCTGCATCATGAATTCAGGAGCATCGTGAGTAACTGAATTCTTTTTATTCTTCTTCCTTTTTCTTTTTTAAAACCATTTATTGAACATTTGTTTAATGCTAAAAATAAACAATGGATGTATCCCTCATCAGTACTCAAATTTCTGGGAGGAAATTATTTGCCATGTTCTATAAAACATCAGTATAAATTTTCTTTCATCTGAATGGTATAAGAACCCTACTCTGATTATTGAATAATTCATCTCATTTAAATTAATTTAATTTGAATTATAGTTAATATAATGTTAGTTTCAAGAGGACAGCAGAGTGATTCTCCTATAGATACATGCAGATATGTGTGTGTGCTCAGTCCCTCAGTAGCGGCCAACTCTGCGACCCCCTGGACTTAGCCCACTAGGCTCCTCTGTCCATGAGATTTCCAGGCAAGAATACTGGAGTGAGTTACCATTTCCTTCTCAGGGATCTTCCTGAGTTAGGGATCTAACCCACGTTTTCTGCGTTTACCTGCATTGGCAGATGAATTCTTTACCACTGAACCACCTAGGAAGCTCTGTGTACACACACACACACACACACACACACACACACACACACACACACACACACACACACAGTCTTTTTCTGATTCTTTTCCATTATGAATTATTGCAAGGTACTGAATATAGTTCCCTGTGCTATACACACACACATACATTCTTTTTCTGATTCTTTTCCATTATGAATTATTGCAAGGTACTGAATATAGCTCCATGTGCTATACACTAGGTCTTTTTTGTTTACCTGTGTTATATATAATAGTGTGTATATGTTAATTCCAAATTCCTAATTTATTCCTCCCCCCTGCCTTTCCCCTTTGGTAACCATAAATTTGCTTTCTGTCTGTGGATCTGTTTCTGTTTTATAAATAAGTTCATTTGTATCATTTTTTTAGATTTCACACAGATGTGATATATGTTATTTGTCTTTCTCTGTCTGACTTATATCACTGAATATGATAATCTCTAGGTCCATCCATGTTGCATCAAATGGCATTATTTCATTTTTTCTTATGGGCTCATGGAATTCCATTATATACATATATGCTGCTAAGTCACTTCAGTTGTGTCCAACAACTCTGTGCGACCCCATAGATGGCAGCCCACCAGGCTCCCCCATCCCTGGGATTCTCCAGGCAAGAACACTGGAGTGGGTTGCCATTTCCTTCTCCAACTCATGATAGTGAAAAGTCAAAGTGAAGTTGCTCAGTAGTGTCCGACTCTTAGCGACCTCATGGACTGCAGCCCACCAGGCTCCTCTGTCCATGGGATTTTCCAGGCAAGAGTACTGTGCCATTGCCTTCTCCAATATACATATACACATATAAATATACGGCACATCTTCTTTATCCATTTATTTGTTGATGAGTATTTAGATTGCTTCCGTGTCTTGGCTGTTGTAAATAGTGTTGCTATGAACGTTGGAATGCAAGTATCTTTTTGAATTAAGAGTTTTCTCCAGATATACATCCAGGAGTGGGATTGATTGTAGGATCATATGGGAGCTCTACTTTTAGTTTTTTAAGGAATCCTTACATTGTTTTTCATAATGGTTGCACCAATTTACATTCTCATCAACAGTATACAAGTTTCTTTTTGTTCACACTCTCTCCAGTGTTTATTATTTGTAGACTTTTTAATGATTGCCATTCTGACTGGTATGACTCATTGTAGTTTTGATTTGTATCTCTCTAATATTTAGCAATATAGCATCTTTCCATGTGCCTGTTGGTGATCTGTGTGTCTTCTTTGGAGAAATATCTATTTAAGTCCTCTGCTCATTTTTTGATTAGGCAGCTTTCTTTTTTTTTTTTTTAATGTTAAGCTGTATGGGCTATTTGCATGTTTTGGAAAGTAATCCTTTGTTGGTTGCATCATTTGCAAATATTTTCTTCCAGTCTATAGGTTGTCTTTTTGTTTTGTTTATGGTTTCCTTTGCTGTGCAGAAACTTTAAAGTTTATTAAGTCCTACTTTTGTTTATTTTTTGTTTTTATTCCATAACCCTAGAAGAGGAATCCAAAAAACATTGTTGTAATTTATGTCAACAAGTGTTCTGTTCTGTTTCCCACTAAGAGTATCTGGTTTAATAGTATCTGGTTTCACATTTAGGTTTTTAATCCATTTTGACTTTATTTTTGGTGTTAGAGAATGTTCTAATTTCATTCTTTTACATATAGCTGTCCAGTTTTCCCAGCACCATTTATTGAAAAGACTATCTTTTATCCATTGTATATTCTTGCCTCCTTTGTCATATATTAATTGACCATAACTGTGTGGGCTTATTTTTGTGACTTTCTATCCTCTTCTACTGATCTATATGTCTGGTTTTTTTTTTTTTTGTCTTTGTCAGTACCATACTGTTTTGATGACTGTAGCCTTGTAGCATAGTCTGAAGCCAGAGTGCGTGATTCCTCCAGCTCTGTCCTTCTTTCTCAAGATTGTTTTGGCTATTTGGGGTCTTTGTGTTTTCATACAAATTAAAAAATTTTTTTTGTTCCAGTTTTGTGAAAAATGCCATTGATCATTTGATAGGAATTGCATTGAATCTGTAGATTGCTTTGGGGAGTATGGTCATTTTTAACAATACTGATTCTTCCAATCCAAGAACGTGTTCTATCTTTCCATTTGTTTATGTCATCTTCAATTTCTTTCATCCGTGTCTTATTTTCAGGGTACAGATCTTTTGCCTTTTTAGGTAGACTTATTCCTAGATATTTTTTTCTTTTTGAGGAGGTGGTAAGTGAGATCGTTCACTAAATTTCACTTTCTGATATTTTGTTCTTAGTGTTTAGAAATGCAACAGATTTATGTGCATTGATTTTGTATCTAGCAACTTTACCAAATTCATTGATGAGCTCTTGTAATTTTCTGGTAATGTCTTTAGGATTTTCTGTTTATAGAATCATGTCATCTGCAAAGAGTTTTGCTTCTCTTCCAATTTGAATTCCTTTTACTTCTTTTTTTTTCTCTGATTGCTATGGCTAGGATTTCCAAAACTATGTTGGATGAAAGTGGTGAGAGTGGTCATCCTTGTTTTGTTCCTGAGCTTACAGAAAATGCTTTCAACTTTTCACTATCGGGATGTTAGCTGTGGATTTATCATAATATGGCCTTTATTATGTTGAAGTATATTCCCTCTTTGCCCACTTTCTGAAGAGTTTTTTGCCATAAATGGATATTGAATTTTATCAAAAGCTTTTCCTGCATCTATGGAGATGATCATATGGTTTTTATTCTTCCCTTTGTTAATGTGATATGTGACCCATTTAAAAAAATTGGGTCATTTGTATTTTTGTGGGAGAGCTGGATTTGTCATGAATACAAATCATGTATTTGTATTCCTCAGGGTATGCTGACAGCTGTCACCTCAGTAGGGGGTGGGACTGGAGATGGGGGTTCTGGAGCTAGAGCTGGGTATTTATTTGATGGCACTTTCTCTGTGCTCAGTGGCCAATACTGCCTTATTGGAGGTGAGGTTTGGTCCCAAGTTGCCAGAGTACAAGCTCTGAGGGTTGGGTCTGTTCCCTTTATATGTGTGGTATCTCCCTTCTCAGCACCAGTACCCTCTCCCCAGAGGGGAGTAGTCTTTGGGCAAGAGGGGCTGGTGTGGACACTTGGCATGGGTCTGGACATGAGCTGTGGCAATCCAACCACAGAAAGAGATCCACAAACAAAGGCAGTTTTGTTTCTTTCCTAATTTGTATGTCTTTCATTTCCTTTTTTTTATTGCATTAGACAGGACTGTCAGTTTTGCCTGATACTAATCTACCTTCCACAAATTTTCTTTTTTGGTTGAGTTAACAGTATATATTTTCTATTCCTTTACTTTGAACCTTTCTTTATTCTTATGTTTTAGATATATCCTTCCAAACAACCTACATTTAGTTTTTTTTTTTTTATAAACCAGCCTAGAAATATTTGTCTCTTAATTGAATCATTTAATCTGCTTATATTTAATATGATTGCTAATGTACTGTATTATGCAAATGTAGATGCCATTGATTGTCATACCCTTACAGCATACCACTTAGAATGAAAAATGCCAATTAAATTAATACAAATTGTAAGATGAATTCAGAGTATTTTAAATGTTTAAAGAATATATTGTAGAGAAACACATCAGATTTGCTGTAATTTTCAAGCTTCTCATTTTTGTCTCTGACCAAAGCATGCAGAGATTTTCTTTCTGGGTGGTTATTGTTTGATAATTCTAGTATCTGGAGACTTTATTGAGTTTCTGTTTTTTTTCTCATAGTGTCTTCATTTTTTTTATAGTTCTCATAATATCTTGTGTCTTCATGTTATGTTTTGATAATGTATTTGAACAGGTTTTTGTAAGAATAATTTGAGAAGTAAGATTATGTTATCCTTAGTGTATTAAATCTCCTTGTTGAGGACAGATTTCCCACCTTCTACTTCCTATGCTATTTAATGAACATTAGTTGACTGTTAGAAGTTGGGCTTTATAAAATTTTTTTATTTAAAAATTTTTAAAATTTATTTTTATTTTATGTTGGAGAACAGTTGTCTAACATAGGCCTTTATTTTTGATGCTAGAGTTTTCCCAGATAATCAGTTGAAGCCACCTTTGTTTAAAAGGTAGATAGTCTAACTTTGTAATGTAATTTTTATTATTTAAGATATTTGAGGAACCTGGTAGTATTCTCCTTACAATGCTCTTAGATGCCTGGTCGTATGAGTGGTGATCTTTCTGGGAGGTGTCTTTTCTAGAGACAGGTCTTTCTTAACTCTGCCCTTCAGTATTATCAGAAAGCCTCCATAATCAGAGTGCTCTTTTTTTTTTTAATTTATTTTTATTTTATGTTGGAGAACAGTTGTCTAACATAGGCCTTTATTTTTGATGCTAGAGTTTTCCCAGATAATCAGTTGAAGCCACCTTTGTTTAAAAGGTAGATAGTCTAACTTTGTAATGTAATTTTTATTATTTAAGATATTTGAGGAACCTGGTAGTATTCTCCTTACAATGCTCTTAGATGCCTGGTCGTATGAGTGGTGATCTTTCTGGGAGGTGTCTTTTCTAGAGACAGGTCTTTCTTAACTCTGCCCTTCAGTATTATCAGAAAGCCTCCATAATCAGAGTGCTCTTTTTTTTTTTAATTAAAAAATTTTGTTTTTTTCTGTCCACTCTGTGTGACATTTGAGATCTTAGTTTCCTGACCAGGGATCAGACCCATGTCCCCTGCATTGGAAATGCAAAGTCTTAACCACTAGACTGACAGGGAAGTCTCCAGATTGCTTTGAAAAAAAAAAAAAAATCTGAGTGCCATCACTTGGAATTCTGTCTTAGGACTTCCTATTTCTAGGCTATGAGGATTAGGACAGTAGTGGTGGAATTGTGTTCTGGTTTTTTCCATATTAGTCATAGAGAGAATATTCTAAATGATAGTTGATTTTTGTGGGTCATATCCTGATAGACCACTTCCATCCCTTTCTACCTTCTTTTGCATCAGTTTTATAGAACTCACCTTGATGTAACAGAAGAGATGTAGAGATGCTTTAGATTAATATCTTAGTACCCAGAGGTGATGGAGAGTAGGAATGCTTTAATTTGTATTCAAGCCAAGAAAAGAGGAAGCTTATCCTTCTTATTATTACTGTTGGTGATGGCCAAGGATGACTAGGGAAAAGAATATCTTTG
This sequence comes from Madoqua kirkii, assembly GCA_006408675.1. Taxonomy (NCBI): domain Eukaryota; kingdom Metazoa; phylum Chordata; class Mammalia; order Artiodactyla; family Bovidae; genus Madoqua; species Madoqua kirkii. Next base: position 23,724 of record SJYC01102409.1, on the reverse strand, counting down.
TTATATTATCCACAGTGTTTGTGAAGGCCAACATGGAGATGTTTGTTGTTATCTTGGTTTACTAACCTGTATAAGAAGAGGTGAAGATTTTGTGATCCTTCTAAGTACTACAGTCAACTTCCTTGTGTGAAACAGATTCTTTTGTAGATTGCTTTAGAATCACACAAATAAAACATTGTTTCTATGAGAAAATGTGTCCCAAGGACTGAATAACAAGTTTATTTCAAGAATAATCTGTTTAGAAGTGGTGTACTCTGTAGATTAAAATTAGGGACTCAAGTATAGGAAATATACACATGTGTGCACAATTCCTATGTCTATTAGCTAATTAATATATTCTTAGATTATTGAAGAATGTAAGAATATACATTGTTGCAGGCACTTGTATTAACCGTATAAAGAACAATAATAGGAAATAAAAATAAGAAATAAAAAAACGACTTTAAATTGAAGTCTTGCTTGTTTATCAGATAATTAGCTTATGCTCTAGTTTGACATTTCCACTTGACATCCATTAGACTCAAACTCTTGTTTCTTCTAAAACCTGCTCCGCCCCCATCTTCTCTGTGTCAATTAGTAATAATGCCTTCTTTCTAGTTGTTGCCTCCTGTGAGATTTTCCTGCCTAGCATAGCCAACCTGGTAGTCTTATTAAGACATAAATCAGATCACGTGGTTCCTGTCTCATGCTCTTCACTGTGTCACTCCCCTGCCTTATTTCACTCATAAAAATTCAGATTCATGCAATGGCCTTTCCCCACCTCTCGGATTGTACCCTCACTGCCTTACTCCACACCAGCTCTACTGGCTTCCTTATTTGATCCTTGAGCATAGCAGGCAGACTTCTCCCTTAGGGCTTTTGCACTTGCTGTTTCTTCTCCCTCTAATGTTCTTCACCCCCAAAGCCAGTTTTCATTAAGTTGTCCCAGTGTTTGAAGCACTTGTTGTGACAGCTCTTTGAAATACTCTACTCTGATCACTCTCCCCCAACACAGGTCACCTCCTTGACCTCCTCACCTTTTCCCCCAGCAGCATATATCTTCTAATGTATTATTGAATTTATGTATCCATTGTGTTTATAGTCTGTCTCATTCAGTAGAATGTCACCTTCACAGGGGTGGGGATTTTATTTTTGGTCTGCTTTGTTTACTGTTTTCTCCCTTGCACAAAGAAGAGTGTCTTGTACATAATAGATGTTCCACAAATATTTGTTGAAGGAACAGATATTGTTCAAAAGGACTCTTCCTCCTCGCAATGTTCTTAAGCAGAGAATAGCAAGAAAAAGAAGAATATGGAAAACAAGTGTTTTCATTATTGTGGGAAATCTTGTGCCAGGTCTTTACTTACTGTGTGACTGCTTTCCAGTCCTAAGAGCCAAGAGGCAGTACTGAATACTTCCTGGGAGGCTCTGGTCTGGTTAGCAAGGGAAGAGTTTTCCAAGAGGACAAGGTCTCCCAAGAAAGAATCTGTTTCTTTGATTCCCTTGATGTACAGAAGACATGGAATCAATAGAAAGCCTTCTCAGTCGTTACCATGTAACACAGTTCTCTTCCCCACGGCTGCTTTTGGCACTGTTGCTCAAACCAATGAAAAGGAGATTCTTTCAGGGCACCAAATGCCTCTGATAAACTTTTAATATGATTTGGATTTCTCAAAGATTTTTCTTATAGATGAGTGTGTTTCCCACTAGTGTTCAAAGTGAAAATAGCCAATGGGACTATCTGAAAATACTGTTATTGAGTAAAACAATAACTAAAAGAACTCTAGCAACACATAGAAACACATCAAAATTGTATTTATATGAATATCACATGGGGCTTCCCTGGTGGCTCAGTGGAAAGAATCTGCCTGCAAACAATGCAGGAGATACAGGTTCAGTCCCTGGGTCGGGAAGATACCCCGGAGGAGGAAATGACAAGCCACTCCAGTATTCTTGCCTGGAAAGTCCATGGACAGAGGATTCTGGTGGGCTAGAGTCCATGGGCTTGCAAAAGTCTAAGACACACTTAGTAACTAAACAGCAACAAAATAAATATATAGTTCAAATTGGACCGTTTCTAGAAGCCCATCTAGCCTTCAGAGTATGAACTATAATTCTTAGAAATTACCATCAGAGGCAATTAAACCTCAGACTGTGGCTGACATTCTGGGCCAGCGCCTGCTGCTTCTCTGTGACAGTGTGTGCCTCCCCGCTGGGTGCTCACAGTGTTGCCACATAGCTCCTGGTTTGGCATTGTGAGGGACGCACAGGAGTGTCATTCAGTGGAGTGACAAGAGGGTGGGGAAACAGAACTCGCTTTGCGTTTTTGAAGGAACTTTTACTGTGGAAGGTAAACTTAATTCTAGATAGGACTAGATAATTTTTGAGCAAACTCTGGGAGATAGTGAAGGACAGGGAAGCCTGGAGTGCTGCAGTTCATGTGGTCAAATAGAGCTGGACACGACTTAGTGACTGAACAACAACAGCGATTTTTGAGGTCTCTTCTGCTGGTGAGATTTATGATTTTGTATTTTCTGTATCTTCTGCCATTTTATTTATTGTTTTGGTCACACTACATAGCTTGCAGGATCTTAGTTCCCTCACCAGGGATTGAAACTGAGCACTCGACAGTGAAAGTGTTAAGTGAAAGGGTTAAGTCCTAAACACTGAGCTTTCAGGGAATTCCATCTGCCATTTTATTTACTTCTTTTTCTGCAAGTAGTCAGTTTCTTTCTTTTTTATAGTTTTTATTTATTTGTTTACTTTTGGCTGTGCTGGGTCTTTGTTGTTGTGGGGGCTTTTCTCTGGTTGTAGTGAGCAGGGCCTGCTCTCTAGTTCCGGTGCATACGCTTCTCATTGAGGTGGCTTGTCTTGTTGTGGAGCGCGAGCTTTAAGGCCTGCGGGCCTCATTAGTTGTGGCACATGGGCTCAGCAGTTTCGGCCTCCTGGTACTAGAGCGCAAGCTCAATGGTTGTGGTGCACGGGCTTAGTTGCTCCATAGTATGTGGGATCTTCTCAGATCAGGGATCGATCCTGTGTCCCGTGTACGGCAGGCAGATTCTTTACCACAGAGCCACCAGGGAAGCTCCCCTCTGCTATTTTAAATACTCACTTCCTGTTGGTTGAAGACATGACTTAAGATTTTCAAAGTGTTTAATTGCAATGATTTAAGATCTTTTTCTTTGTGTTTATTACAGAGGTTCCAAAAACTTCAGTTCTTGCAGTGCAGATGACTTTGAGAAGTTAACTTTAAATAAAGGTGGAAACTGCCTTCTCAATATTCCAAAGCGTGATGAAGCCTACAGTGCTCCTTCCTGTGGTAATAGGTTGGTGGATCCCGGGGAAGAATGTGACTGTGGGACGCCAAAGGTCAGTTTAACATGTGTTGTTCGCTTTGCAAAGTTACCTTGGGATTTCCCAAAAATAAAACAGCTCACTTTGCATGACTCTAGCGTAGTTTGGATGAACTCCAGGAGTTGGTGATGAACAGGGAGGCCTGGCGTGCTGTGATTCATATGGTCGTAAAGAATCAGACACCACTGAGCGACTGAACTGAACTGAACTGAACTGAGCATAGGAAGTAAAGTAAAATTTAGTGGCAAAATGAAGATTGGTATTTTGCTTGTGGGACTATGTTCCTGGGAGGTTGATTATCCCTTCTTTCCTAGAACATAACCAATGGTGTCATCTCTTCTGGTGTCCAGGAAAGTACCGTGTTTATTTTTCTATTTTTGCTACCTTCTGCCATTTCTGTTATGGTTATTGAGTCATTTATTTATTTTAAAGAACGACTCAGTTTTTCACTTGGCTCTTTACTTGAAAGTGTTCACTATTCTGTCACTGTCAGAAACATTTATTTAGTTGAGCTCATTTCAATAGTAAATTGAAGCTGGCTCATTCCGAAGAATTCTTGGTTAACAAAGTTCTTGCTACTCAAGTTAGCATTCTCCCTCTGTTAATTAACCTTCAGTTCACCTGCTGCTGTCTGGCTTTCTCATACCTGTTAACCACACCTAGAGCTGGAAGTCTGGACCCATGTTTATCAGTAGTGTTCTGCTTCACAACCATTTCCTGTCAAAACGGCCTTCTTAACACCTCCTAGACAAGGCTTAGGAGGAAAATAATTTTTAATTACATTTAAAAAATTTAAAAAAAGTTAAATTTAAAATTTAAAGGAGTTGGTTCAGTTGTATGTAAACTTTACTGTATTCTCAATTTTTTCCACAAGTGGAATTTCTCTTTCCTTGCTGATCACACAGTGCCTGGCTTTTGCCAGAAGACTTTGCATTCTAGAAAGGCAGTATGTTTTCCTTTGTGTGTTCTGATTTATTTTGGGGCCATGCTGCATGGCATGCAGGATCTTGGTTCCCTGACCAGGGATCAAAGTGGGCCCTTGGTAGTAAAAGCACAGGGTCCTAACCTCTAGACTGTCAAGGAATTCCCAGGAAGTATGTATTTTATGACGAAATTGTGATGGGCCGTCATTGCACTGTTCTGCGCGTTAGCAACCTCTGCTTAATGTTTTACATGGTATAATCCTCTCAATAACCCTTGGAGATTCATTTTTTCTTTATACCCTCATTTTCAAGTGAGGAAAATAAAGGCTAATGAGGTTATGTTTAGTCTGTAAATTAATGTTACACTGTTAGGATGACTAAGCTCTTCTTTCCAGGCATTCTCCTTAATTATTTTATATGTTTTGATTTCTCCTGTTTACTTCCTTATCAAACTAACTGAAATAGTCTGTATTTGCTTCTTGAACTTCTGTGCTACAAATTACTCTAGAAAAAAAGTACCTCTTCCCCTTCAAATATCACAGTTATTTTTCTTGGTATTGAAATTTCAAATAGTAAGCACAAGCAAAATTCCCATCATACTTTTATTTCTTCCATATATTTTTTTAACTTCCTTCTACTGTGGTAATTATTCTTATAAGTTTAGTGTGTTTCTCTATAGATTTTATTCTGTGTTTATAGACTTATGCACAGTACGTATATTTGTATCATAGTTGGCTTTAGGATTTTAATTTTTTTACATAAAATCTGACTTACTATGTTATGTAGAATTTTTTTTCTATTAATATATCCTGAAGATTTTTTTCCATGTCATTGTTATTTGGACATAATCCTTTGATCTGTTGACTAATATTTCAGTATAAAGAATATATTATGATTTATTTTACCATACTCTTATTAAAGACAGCCACTCACTGTAGTTAGCACTTTTTTGTAGTGAACAGTATATCCTTGTATATGCCCTGTGTATGTGTGTGTATATATATACACACACACACACACACACAAGTTTAAAATAATTACATAAAGGTAGAATTATTGAATTGAAAAGCATGTGTTTTTTATTTTAATAGAGACTATCAAGTTTCCTGGAAGAAGGGTGTGTCAATTTGTTCTTTTCTGAAAAGAATTTCATGGCATTCAGTGTGCCCCCCCCCATTATTTTGTAATTCATCAAGGTACATATTTTACTCCTGTTTCAAGATTTTCATCATATAGCCCCTCTATGTTCTATTATTTTTTCTAGCGTTTTTATAATTTAAATTTTTTTATATAAGCTCTATGATTTGGGGTGGGGGGAGTGTCATGTGGAGAGTGAGCTACAAAACCATTTAAAATGGTACTTTCACCATAAACAAAATTCCTGTGTACGTAGTCTGTTTCTTGATTCTCTTTTCTTTTATGAAGCCATCTGTCTTTCTTACATAGTATTTTTGAAAAAAAAATTAACAACTTGACTGAAGTATAATTGAATACAAGGTAAAAAAAAACACCCCAGATTCGGGTTTAGATAAGAAAAAGCTTTATTCAGAAGGAAGACTGTTGTAACAAGGAGAATATGCTGCTCTCAGAAATCTGGAAGCATCTCAAAATCAAACAAAAAGATTTTTCTTCTATAGGGTAAAGCTGGGGCAAACGTAGATAAGCAGAATCTTTTATGGGGAAGGTGGATAAGCAGGGCCAAATGCCCAGTGAGGTCTCATAGGAAGTTGTCCTGTGGTCTGGTGATTTCCAGGAAAAGCTAATAAGGGTTGGGGATACTTGCCTTCAAGTACTTGGGGGAGGGGCAAGTATCACCAAGTATCTATTTTTGTGCAGACAAGTAGAGTTCAAGGGTCTACAGGAAAGAAAGAAGCCTCACTAAAGTTTGGTCAAGACAAAGCAAGGGTAAGAAACAGGCAATTATGAACACTTGTCAACAATGAACTGCACCTGTTTAAAACACAGAAATTCTTTTTAAAAATTATTATTATCATTTTTTATCTTTATTTTCATTTTCTTGTCATACTGCATGGCATGTGGAATCTCAGTTTCCTGACCAGGGATGGAATGCATGCCTCCTGTGTTGAAAGTCTTAACCACTGGACCTCCAGGAAAGCCTCCCTTAAAACATTTATTATTGCTATTATTTTAAATTTATTTATTTTTATTATTTTATTCGTTCTAATTTTTAAATTTGTAAAAGTTTCTCTTTCTCTTTCTGCTACACTGCATGGCATGTGGACTCTGTTTCTTAACCAGGGATCAAACCCACACCCCCTGCAGTGGGAACAGAGTCTTAACCACTGGACTGCCTGGGAAGTCTCAACTAAAAGTACTAAAGCGTACAAATTAAGCTTTGATACTTGTTTTCATATATGAAACTGTCACCACAATCAAGATAATGCACATATCATCATCTCAGAAAGTTCTTTGTGACGCTTGGCACCCCTTATTATTTCCCAATCCTCCTTATGCCATCACTAATCTGCTATCATTTACCGATATCGCTGTCATTAGTGTGCATTTCCTAGAATTTCATGTAAATAAAATGATTCTTTTTTATCTAGGTTCATTCACTCAGCATGTTATTTTGAGATTCATCCATATTGAATGCTACTGTGTCAGTGGTTCATTCCTTTTTATTGTTGCTCATCATTGAGTAGTATGGAGATACTACCTGCTGTTTATCCATCTGTTGATAGGTATTTGGGTTGTTTCCACACCAAGAGCTGCTGTGAACATTCACGGTCTTTATATGGATTTATGTTTTCACTTCTCTTGGGTAAATACCTTGGAGTGAAATGACTGGGACATATGGTGGGTGTGTATTTGACTTTCCAGGGAACTTTCAAACTGTTTTCCAGAGTGGTTTTACCATTTCACATTCTTGCAATCAGTGTGCCTGAGTTCTGGTTCTTTTTTTTTTTTTTTTTTTAATTTTTGTTTAATGCTTATTCCATTTCACAGTACTGTATTGGTTCTGCCATACATTGACATGAATCAGCCCCAAGTGTAGACGATCTCCCCATGTTAAAGCCCCCTCCCACCTCCCTTCCCTGCCCATACCCCCGGTTCATCCCATACACCGGCCCCAAGCATCCTGTATCCTGTATTGAACATAGACTGGTGCTTCATCTCCCATATGATTGTATACATGTTTCATTGTCATTCTCCCAGTTCTGGTTCTTTTTAAGTCATTTCTTCCACCTCATATGGTCAGTCTTTTCAATTTTGACTTTTCTGTTAGATGTGAAGTGGTGCCTTACTGAGGTTTTAATTTCCTTTTCCGTGATGACTAGTGATGTTGAACATGTTTTCATGTGCTTATTGGCCATCTCTATCTCTTTTTTGGTGACATGTCTCTTAAAACTCCTTCCTGCCTTTAAAAATTGGATTGTTTTCTCATTATTGAATTTTGAGAGTACTTCTTACATTCTAGATAACAAATACTTAACCAGATATATGATTTGCAAGTATATTCTCCCATTCTTTTCTTTTAAGTACTTTAACAGAATCTTTTGATGAGTAGAAGTTTTATATTTTGATGAAGCCAGTTTGTGCCTAATGGGTTGTGCTTTTGGTGTTGTATCTCAGAAATCTTTGCCTAATCCAAGATTGCAAATGTTTTATCCTGCAAGCTTTATCATTTTAGGTTATATACTTATTTAGATTTATGATCTATTTTGACTTAATTTTTTTGTATGGTGCATGGTTTTAGATAATTTTCTGAATTTTCAGATTTTTATTATGAAATAATTACAAACTGATAGAATGTTGCAAAAATAGTCTGAAGAGTCCTATGTATTTTTCACCCGCTTTCCTGCAAAGGGTGAAAAATTGTGTAGTGATAAAGCCAGTCCTCTTCCCTGGAAAATCCCATGGATGGAGAAGCCTGGTGGGCTGCGGTCCATGGGGTTGCTAGGAGTTGGATATGACTGAGGGACCTCACTTTCACTTTTCACTTTCACACATTGGGGAAGGAAATGGCAACCCATTCCAGTGTTCTTGCCTGGAGAATCCCAGGGACTGGGGAGTCTGGTGGGCTGCCATCTCTGGGGTCACACAGAGTCGACACGACTAAAGCGACTTAGCAGCAGCAGCCTGCCTTATAGAGACTTATGTAACCACCACCTCAATTAAAATGCAGAACTATTCCATCAACACGAAAGAACCCCTGCTGCTACCTCACTGTAATCATATCCACCCTGACTCTGGCCCTTATCCCTGCCCCTGGCCTCCATCTGTGGTTTTGCCATTTCTGTAATGTTTGTCACTGCAATAATAATGGAATCATACAACATATAACCTTTTGAGGCTGACTCTTCTCATTAAGCATAATGCTTTTGAGGTCAGTCTATGTTGTTGTTTCATTACTTTTTATTGGGGAGTAACAGTCCATTGTATGGATGTTACTTCAGAGATTTGGAATAATGTTTAGGCTGGTATTTCCACTAGTACAAAGGGCCTATCTGAAGTTTGTTAAACTATTCATCCATTAAAAGACATCTAGCTTCTTTCTAGTATTTTGCTACTATGAATAAAGCTTCCATGAATTATATTCTATTCTTTATCATCAGAGAATTAAAGAAAAATGTTTTTCATGAGTAAAGAGATGAATCTCATCAGAGAAATGTATAATAGAGAACCAAATGGAAATTATAGAACTTACCAAAAAGTTTAATAAGTGAGATTCATATAATTAATAGCAGAGTAAGATGGCAGAAAAAGAGTCAATGAACATAAAGTAGAACAAAAGAAATAATCCACATCTAAAGAAAAAAGAGAAAAGATTAAAAAAATGAACAGAATATCAGGGACATGTAAACAATATCAGCTAGCTTAATGGAATTACAAGTAAAATCTCAAGAGGAGAGGAAGGAGAGAAGAAAAGTATTCAAAGAAGTAATGGCTGAAAATTTCCCATATTTAACAGAATACATTGAGTTACGATTCCAAAACACTAAGTAAAGCCAAATCAGAATCATTACAAAGAATGATTGTGCGTACATTGTAATCAAAGTGCTGAGATAAACAGAAAATAAGGCAAGAAGTCAGAAGAAAATCTGAAACAAATAGATCAATAGTGGCTGATTTTGGGGCCAGAATACAATAGAACAGCAGACTTATGGTTCTGAAAGGAAAAAAAACCCATCATCCTAGAATTCTATAACATAGGAAAATAAATATTCTTCAATAATTAAAGCTTATTTCCCCTACCTCCTTGTCTCCTTGTCCTCCTCCTCCTTTCTCCTTCCTTTCACAAACAATTCAGACCTCAAGACATTAGTTTCAACACAGGAGAGTAGCTGTGTCTGGGTGAGAGGTTGGAGGGTGGGAGTGGAGAGCCATGGTGGTCCAAAGTGGGGTGAGAGAAGTCAAGCAGTATAATGTCCACATGGGTAAAAACCTACCCTGCAGAGAAGTCAGACCCTGAGCATGAAGAGAAATGCATTTATGGATGCTTAATTTCCTGTGGAAATTGGAGAAGGAACGGGCTACCCACTCCAGTATTCTAATCTGGAGAATTCCATGGCCCATATAGTCCATGGGGTCTCAAAGAGTCGGACACGACTGAGCGACTTTCACAATTTCTTGTGATCATTAAACTACTGTTGTAGACTGAATGTTTGTGTTCCCCAAATCCATGTGTTGAAACCCTAACCCCCAAGTATATCTGTGTTTGGAGAAGGGACCTCCAGGAAAGTAATTAAGATTAAATGAGGTCATAAGGGTGGGTCTTGATCTATAGGATTAATGTTTTTATGAAAAAGAGCTTGCTTGCTCCTCTCTCTTGACACATGCTCTGAAGAAAGGCCATGTGAGCACACAGCGAGGAGGCAGCTGTCTGCAAGCCAGGAAGAGAGTCTGTGCCAGAAACTGAACTGGCTAGGACTCTGACCTTGGGTCTCTAGCCTCCAGAGCTGGGACATAATAAATTTCTTTTGTTTAAGACATAAGTCTATGATATCTTGTTCTGGTAATCCCGGCAGACTAAGACACATACTCTCAGTCCTTTGAAATATGTTGAGACCTAGATAATAGCTGAAGAGTTGCTGGTAAATCCAGAAGGATAGTAAGTGACTGTCTCTAGAGAGTACCTCTTACAGCCAGGTTAGAAAGAAGCATAGGTTGAAAGGAAGAATTTTGTTAATGAGTCATGGCAATAATTTCTGTCTTTATTGACAGTCATTTTTTCTTCTCAGGAATGTGAATTGGACCCTTGCTGTGAAGGAAAGACCTGTAAACTTAAATCATTTGCTGAATGTGCATATGGTGCCTGTTGTCAAGACTGTCGGGTAGGGAATTCCTCCCTGTTTGGAAAAAAAAAAGAAACTAGGAAAAGGAAAAATGTGCCTGTATCAAAATTGGTTTTCTCTGATTTGTAAGAGAACACTATTTTTATTACATGATTAGATGGAAAAGTTTATGATACTTGTTTGCAGTTTTATATCATCTTCTTTTATGGCAAATGGTTTAAAGAGATTTTTCTTTTTCTGATTTATGAGTGACCTATGTTTTTCATTAGAAATTCAATAATAGAAAGTTGACACTGACAGATCCTCTATCATTTTACCCCCTTCATTTAGCCATTGTTGATAATTTATTAGTCAGTTTTTCCTATGTAAATATGGATATGTGTGTGTGTGTGTGTGTAAGTGGATAAACTTGGGTATACATATTTTTACTATGTTTTTTTTTTCAGTAATATACTATTGATTTTCTTCCATTCATTTAATTCTATAGGTTTATATAGTTAGTGTTCCTTTATATGGCTGTACCATAATTTCTTTATCTGGTCAACTAATGATGGACATTTAGATTGCTTCCAATTTTTTGCTTATAAGTAGAATTGCTGTAGTATGCATGTGAACATTTTGATACATGTTTTTATACTGTCTATAGATGTGCCAGTCTGTATTTGCCACTGTAATCAATGCACTGATAACTGTGCAGTGTACAGTATTGATTATACTATATAATCATTATTCTTGTTTTCTCTTACTAACATGTCTTCCTTGGTGGCTCAGAGTCTGCTTGCAATGTAGGAGACCCAGGTTTGATCCTGAAGTTGGGAAATCCCCTGGAGAAGGAAATGGCAACCCTCTCCAGTATTCTTGCCTGGAGAATCCCATGGACAGAGGAGCCTGGTGGGCTGCAGTCCATGGGGTTACAAAGAGGTAGACCCAATTGAGCGACTAACATTTTGACTTCACTTATTAACATTTGTTGTTAGCCAGTGTTATAATCCAGGTTAGTTTGATAGGTGTAAAGTGCTTTTATATCTTCGTTTAATTTGCATTTCTTTTGGTCATGTAAGATGCTCTGCTTTTTTCATTTTCCATATTTCATAACTTTTATAAATTGCCTGTTACTGGCCTTTATTCGCTATTCTATTGGGTTATTTAATCTTCTGTTTTTGTTAAACTTTTTTATAGATATAAATACTGTGGTTTCAGATTTGGTTAATTTGTGGGAATTTTCCTTGATATTCCTGTTCAATTTCAATCCTGTTTTCCTAGTTCCGTCCAGGAGGCACTTTGTGCCGAGGAAAAACCAACGAATGTGATGTTCCGGAGTATTGCAATGGTTCTTCTCAGTTCTGTCAGCCAGATGTTTTTATTCAGAATGGGTATCCTTGCCAGAATAACAAAGCCTATTGTTACAATGGCATGTGCCAATATTATGATGCTCAGTGTCAAGTCATCTTTGGCTCAAGTAAGATATTTTATTTATATTGATTGCTTTGCTTTTATTTATATATTTTTGTTTTAGTTTTCATTAAAGTGAAAATTGAACATTATTGCTAAAATAGAAGTTCTGTCTCCTGTCTTCTATCACATCTCCATCTTTCCTTCTCCATAGGCAGTCAAGGTCATGAATTTGATGCATCCAAGTTCATTTGGTGATTTTTGCTTTTACTTTCTCACCACCCTGTCCTGTGTATATTAACATTATATGTATAGGTACATGCACAGTATTGTATTTTAGCTTTAATAAACTCATGTAAATAGTATGGGGATATACACATAGGTCTTCTGTTTTCATTGTTCACTCAAAATGCTTTTGTATTCTGTCTGTATTGCTGTATTTAGATCACAGAGCATTGTGTTATATACTGAGAATTCATACTTTCCTAGTGGTATATATATATATTTTATTTTGTGTGTTTAAAAACATTTTTTTAATCAAAGTTATATATATACTAGATTATAGAGTCAAATTATTCATCAGGGTTTTATGAAAAAGTAAAATATACTTCCAGGCTTCCCAGGTGGCGCTGAGGTAAAAGAACCTACCTGCAAGCGCAGGAGATACAAGAGATGAGGGTTCAGTCTCTGGGTCTGGAAGATCCCCTGGATGAATGGCAACCCACTCCAGTCTCTCCTGGAAAATTTCGTGCACAGAAGAGCCTGGCAGGCTGCAGACCATAGGGCTGCAGGACTGAGCGCGCACTCAGCGAAGTACTCCCACTTAATCGCTCATCCCCGAAGGCCACCACTTTAACCTTTTCTTTCTCCCTTCTAGTTAATTACTTTGTTACTGGCTGTAGGGCTTTAGATAATTTCTTGGTCATGCTACTTTTTCTATTTTTCCATTCTAGGTATTAAATGTTAATTTTTCACTATGGAGGATAAGGATTAAATTTCTTCCCTTCTCTTCTCCCAACACTTGTCAACTTTTATCTACTCATGTTCATTTTTCATTCTCTGTCTTCTTAATAGGAATTAATTATAATTTTAGGTAGAGCTGTGTTAACTCTTGTAATCTTGTGATTTATAACAAGCAAATAAAAAAATTGGTCTTTGTTCAGTTCCTGGCAGGAGCTCCTAAAAGCTTTGGAATTTCCCAAATGATAAGAGCCTTGAAAGTGTCTTTTGTTATGTCAGTCAGGTGACTTTTTGGCAAATCCCTTGGTAACCTAAGGATAGGCTGGTTGCCAGAGAACAAACCCTGTGGTTAGTGGTTGGAACTTTAAGTCCCCTTACCTCTGGGGAGGGGAGAGGGACTGGAGATGGAGTTGCTCTCCAGTGGCCAGTGGTTTAATCAATCTGCCCATATAATGAAGCCTCTGTAAAAACCGGAAAGGACAGTTTGGAGAGCTTGGGACTTGGTGAACTTCTGGAGAGGCAGGAAGAGAGCCTGGAACCTCCAAGCCCTTTTCTCCATACCTTGCCCTGTGCATCTCTTCCATCTGTCTGTTCCTGAATTATTGATATATTCTTTGATAGTAAACCAGTAATCTAGTGAGTAAAAGTTTCTCTAAGTTCTGTGAGCTGCTCTAGCAAATTAAATCCAAGGAGGGGGTCATGGGAACTTTGACCAGATAGGGTCTGTGGAGAGACCCTCTCAGGAGAGACCTGCTCAGTTATGTCCAACTCTTGCGCCCTCATAAGGAACCTCCAAGCCCTTTTCTCCATACCTTGCCCTGTGCATCTCTTCCATCTGTCTGTTCCTGAATTATTGATATATTCTTTGATAGTAAACCAGTAATCTAGTGAGTAAAAGTTTCTCTAAGTTCTGTGAGCTGCTCTAGCAAATTAAATCCAAGGAGGGGGTCATGGGAACTTTGACCAGATAGGGTCTGTGGAGAGACCCTCTCAGGAGAGACCTGCTCAGTTATGTCCAACTCTTTGCGCCCTCATAGACTGTAGCCTGCTAGACTCCTCTGTCCATGGAATTTTCCAGGCAAGAATACTGGAGTGGGTTGCCATGCCCTTCTCCAGGGAACCTTCCTAACCCAGGGATCAAACCCAGGTCTCCTGCATTGCAGGCGGATTCTTTACCATCTGAACACCACGGAAGCCTTCTGATATATTGGTTTATCCAAAAAGTTAATTAGTTTTTCTCTGTTATGGAAAAACCTGAACAGACTTTTTGGCCAAACCAATATTTTGCACTAATGGGCAGGTTTGTTGCTGTTTAGTCACTCAGTTGTGTCCAGTTCTTTTGCAACCCCCTGGATAGTAGTCCAGCGGGTTCCTCTGTCCATAGGATTCTCTAGGCAAGAATACTGGGGTGGGTTGCCATTTCCTCTTTCAGGGAATCTTCTCAACCCATGGACTGAGCCCGTGTCTCTGCATCTTCTGAACTGCAGGTGAATTCTTTACTGCTGAGTCACAGGGGAAGCCCTGATGAGCAGGTTATTGCAGACCAAAAAAAGTAATTACAGATGGGGGGTTGTTGTTAATTTAGCTGCATTTTCTTATATAAATGTGAGCATGTGTGTTTTGCTAGGATTATTGCCACGTGATGTTTATCTTGTGCAAGTATTCTGCATCCATTTTCAGATTATTTCATCCTCTGCCTCTTTTATTCCATCTCCTCTCACTGCATGTCCATTTTCTTTTAAACTGAACAATATTGTACCAGGTGTGTAAGATAGACACATGAATTTCTATCATTATTTGGAAAGTATGCATTTTGACTGCAAAATATTTCCAAATAAAATATTTTCAGGAATAAATACAAGTGGCAAAGTTGAGCATTAAAGGATACATATATAAAATACAAGAAAGCAAGAATGGATTGATACTTTGACAGTGTCATGACTGTTTGTCAGTATAATTAATACCTAAATTAAGCTTCCATATATGGTAAATTGGGCTGCCCTGGTATCTCAGTGGTAAAGAATCCACCTGCCAATGCAAGAGATGCAGGTTTGATCCCTGTGTGAAAAAATAATAGCTGGCAGTGTTTTCACCAACCCTCCCCAACCTGATCTAACCAGGGGTGCAGTAGAACTGTGAGAACAGTAGAATACGTAGACTGAAAGTGCTGCCATACTGTGCATGGTTTTTGACTTATTTATAATTTCATCTTCTTTAATGACACTTCTTTGAAAACTTGAGTGTTCGAGTCCATGCTAAGGTGTAAGTATCAACCAAGCTTTATCTTTACATTTTGTTGTTAATTATAAATGTGGACCAAATATTTCACCTGCAGGTTCTGAAATCTTTTCATAGTTGTTGAGGCAGTTCATCCAGGCATATGGACTGTTGTGGCGAATGCTTTTATTTCTGAATTAAATTGCTGAGTCTTAAAAACATTTAAAAATTTTAAAAATTTTATTGGCGTATAGTTGATTTACAATGTTGTGTTGGTTTCAGGTGTACAAAAAATTTTTTATTTTTTTTATGTTACAGAAGCCAAGGCTGCCCCGAAGGAATGTTTCCTGGATGTGAATTCTAAAGGTGACAGATTTGGCAACTGTGGTTTCTCTGGCAATGAATACAAGAAGTGTGCCATTGGGTAAGTGGAGGCAAAAAAAAAAAGAAAGAAAAGCACATGAAAGAATGTGATATCAGTCATCTGTAGGAAGTTTTATAGCTCCTTGTGACTGTTTTCTCCTCCTTAAATATATAATTTTTTCGACTTACAATTTTGTAAAACATGGCTTCAAAGAGACTGAATATGATTGGTAAAATAATTCATAGCTTTTGACATTACCTGTATAAAATGTAATGTTTTTTATAATGTCACTTTTGTTTATCCTTGTTCTATATTAAGAACCTCAAATAAACATTCTTCTTCTTTTTCCTTTTGTTAAAAGATTATGCTGCTAAACCCATATATAAAGGTACTTGCAGAATTAATTCAGAACTTCATAATTTTCTTCTGGCTCTATATAATTTTAAAGTGATTAATTAGAAAACTTTTTTGTTTCTATAACATTTGCACATTGTGAAAAATAATATTGCAAAGTTATAAACAAGAGAAAAGTTATCATGATCTCTCTTTCTATATATGTCCACTAATTTTGGTATATGTACGTCTTCTTTATTTTGATTCTGTGCACTGTACACACACACACACACACACACACACACACACACACATGTTAATTTTATAAAATTGGAATTCGTTTGTAATACTGTGCTTTCCAGATACACAGATAGATAAATGTAGGTATGTAAACATGTAAATCATTCTGAATGGAGCTCTTCTGGTGGATGTGAGGGCAGGAAGTTCCTACCAGCTGAGGTTCACCCAGAGGCTTTGACCATGAAGCCATGGGGCTCTAGAGAATGAGCTAGAAACTCACTGGACTGTATTATATTTGTTACAGTGCTAACATTCTGTATCAGTTATTTTGTTTTTTGTAATATTCATATTTTTATTCTAAAAATGGTTACAAAAAGCCAAAAAAATTAAATACATAATGCTGTGCTTCTCTTCTACCCACTTCACCTCCTACTCTGTTAGTTAATAGTGAAGCCACTGAGGTAAAACAATGCTCATGAAGAAGAAATAACAACCGTGACTTCCTTGTTCCTAATCTAACATAGTATCTTTAGGTCTTCAAGCTTCTGGACCTTTCAGTAGCATTCATCTATGTTGACCATTTTCTCCTTGAAGAAGCCCCTTTCGTTGGCTTTGTGTAGAATGTTCTTCTAGTATTTTTCTCTGTTTCTGGATGCTTCTTTAATGTATTGATTTGTAGGCTCATCTTTCTCTACTGAACCATTAAATGTTGAGAAAGACTTCCACTCTACTGATCTGGCCCTCTGTAACAGGGCCTCGGCATGTGCTGTTCCTTCTGCTTAGTTTGCTCTTCTGTCTCTGCCAGATCTCATTTTAACTAACTCCTTTAAGATAAAAGAATACCAAGGAGAGATAAGGAAGCCTTCCTCAACAATCAGTGCAAAGAAATAGAGGCAAACAATAGAATGGGAAAGACTAGAGATCTCTTCAAGAAAATTAGAGATACCAAGGGAACATTTTATGCAAAGATGGGCTCAATAAAGGACAGAACTGGTATGGACCTAATAGAAGCAGAAAATATTAAGAAGAGGTAGCAAGAATACACAGAAGAGCTGTACAAAAAAGATCTTCACGACACATAATCATGATGGTGTAATCACTCACCTAGAGCCAGACATCCTGAAATGTGAAGTCAAGTGGGCCTTAGGAAGCACCACTACCAACAAAGCTAGTGAAGGTGATGGAATTCCAGTTGAGCTATTTCAAATCCTGAAAGACGATGCTGTGAAAGTGCTGCACTTAATATGCCAGCAAATTTGGAAAACTCAGCAGTGGCCACAGGACTGAAAAAGATCAGTTTTTATTCCAATCCCAAAGAAAGGCAATGCGAAAGAATGCTCAAACTACTGCACAATTGTACTCATCTCACACACTAGTAAAGTAATGCTTAAAATTCTCCAAGCCAGGCTTCAGCAATACGTGAACTGTGAACTTCCAGATATTCAAGCTGGATTTAGAAAGGCAGAGGAACCAGAAATCAAATTGCCAACATCCGCTGGATCATCAAAAAAGCAAGAGAGTTCCAGAAAAACATCTATTTCTGCTTTATTGACTATGTATGCCAAAGCCTTTGACTGTGTGGATCACAATAAACTGTGGAAAAATCTGAAAGAGATGGGAATACCAGACCACCTGACCTGCCTCTTGAGAATTCTGTATACAGGTCAGGAAGCAACAGTTAGAACTGGACATGGAACTTATATGCAGAGTACATCATGAGAAATACTGGGCTGGAAGAAGCACAAGCTGGAATCAAGATTGCTGGGAGAAATATCAATAACCTCAGATATGCAGATGACATATCTTTATGGCAGAAAGTGGAGAAGAACTAAAGAGTCTCTTGATGAATGTGAAAGAGGAGAGTGAAAAAGTTAGCTTAAAGCTCAACATTCAGAAAACTAAGACCATGGCATCTGGTCCCATCACCTCATGGGAAATAGATGGGAAAACAGTGGAAACAGTGGCTGCCTTTATTTTTCTGGGCTCTAAAATCACTGTAGATGGTGACTGCAGCCATGAAATTAAAAGACGCTTACTCCTTGGAAGGAAAGTTATGACCAACCTAGACAACATAGTCATAAGCAGAGACATTACTTTGCCAACAAAGGTCCATCTAGTCAAGGCTATGGTTTTTCCACGGTCATGTATGAATGTGAGAGTTGGACTGTGAAGAAAGCTGAGTGCCGAAGAATTGATGCTTTTGAACTGTGGTGTTGGAGAAGACTCTTGAGAGTCCCTTGAACTGTAAGGAGATCCCACCAGTCCATCCTAAAGGAGATCAGTCCTGGGTGTTCATTGGAAGGACTGATGTTGAAGCTGAAACTCCAATATTTTGGCCACCTGATGCGAAGAGTTGACTTGTTGGAAAAGACCCTAATGCTGGAAAAGATTGAGGGCAGTAGAAGGGGATGACAGAGGATAAGATGGTTGGATGACATCACCGACTCAATGGACATGGTTTTGGGTGGACACTACCATTGGTGATGGACAAGGTTGCAAAGAGTCGGACGTGACTGAGCGACTGAACTGAACTGAACTAAGACTTCCTCAACTTTCTTCACAGGGTCAGATGTCCCTCTTATAGATGTACTTACTGCCATGTGCTTTAAAAAAATTAGTCAATTTATGTTGTTCTAATTCTTTACAAATTAATTATTCATAGAAACTATTTCATAGAGTATTTACAATATATCTTTCTTGGTATAAAAAACAGAGTAGGTTGAAAGAAGTTAGAAAAACAAGAAAGTATAGGACTATCTTGAGTAGTTTCAAAACTAGTTGTAACACTCTCTTTCCGGGGAATTTTTTCATATATTTAAATTGCACGGGAAAGCTTTATTGCCTTACTGTTGCTTTAGCAAGAACAATCACTTAAAAATGATACTGCTTTAGAATAAGATAGATACTATGATAGATAATTTTCTAGATAAAGAGAAAGTCAGATGTAAAACCAGTCATAAGCACAGCACTTTCAAGATTCTTTTATGATGTTTAAGAAAAACCAAGGAAGACTCTTTCCTACACTTTGGGCAGTTTGATCCATCTTGACTAACATAATTAGGCTAAATCAAAATGAGAAAAGTAACAATTTGAAAGTTGAAGAAAGGGTGACTGGGTTAAAAAGTTGCATGCTTCTTTTTCATTGAATTTGATATACTGTGTTTTCCTTATTGTTCAGTTCTTTTCTCAGTTCCATTGTGATTTCTCCTTTGACTCATGAGTTATTAAAAATGTATTGCTAATTTCCAAGTATTTGAGAGTATTCTGGTTTTCTGTTTGTTTTGGTTTCTAGTTTACTTCCATTGAGAACATACTTTGTATGATTCAGTTCTTTTCAATTTGTTGGGATGTAAATTACTGTCCAGCATATGGTCTGTTTTGGTCAATGTTCCATGTCAATTAAAAAGCAGAATATTCTGCTGCTGTTGGATATATTGTTCCATAAATGTCAAGTTAATTAATTGTCATATTCAAATCTTATGTATTCTGGGTGTATGTGCGTATTTATTTGTTTCCCCTTCAGTTTCTGAGAGGGATATGTGCAGATCTCCAGCAATGATTATGAAATTGTCTACTTTTTTTAGTTCTGTATATTCTTCTTGTATGTGTTTTAAAGTGTGTTCTTTGGTGCTTATATTATTAGGTGCATATACATTTAGGATTGTTATATGTCTTCTGAAGGAACTGAATCTTTTATTATTACCAAAGTCTCTACTTTGTTTTTATTTTTTGGCAGTATTTGTCACACAAACATTTTATTTGCATGTATGACTGTTTGCCTTAAGCAGTTTTTCTATTGGTGCTTGTGATATAATATTTAAATGAATATAACAGTAAGCACCTCTTAGCTTTATTGGCTGTTTGCATTTCTTATTTTGCAAATTGCAGATTTGCGCCTTTGCTATTATTTTTCTGTTGAAGTTGCTATCCTTTTAATGATTTGTGATTGATTTTTAAAAATATATTGAGTATTTTTCTTTTTTAAAAATTTATTTTTTATTGAAGAATAATTGCTTTACAGAATTTTGTTGTTTTCTACCAAACTTCAACATGAATCAGCCATTTTCTTTTTAATATGTCACCAAGAACATACATGAGATGTTGAGTACATTATAGAAAAATGAATTTTGGTAGGTTCCAGTAGATGCTAACCGAGATCTGTTTTATTCTATGCTTTGTTTTAGAGGTTTTCATAACTAATTTCAACTAACTATGTGACATTGGGGCTTCCCTGGTGGCTCAGATGGTGAAGAATATGCCTCCAGTACAGGAAATCTGGTTTTGATCCTTGGGTTGGGAAGATCCCCTGAAGAAGGGCATGGCAACCCACTCCAGTATTCTTGCCTGGAGACTTCCGTGGTCTGAGAAGCCTGGCAGGCTACATAGTTCATAGGGTTGCAAAGAGTTGGGCACGACTGAAGCAACTTAGCATGCATGCTTGCACGTGATGTAGGCATCATTATTCAGCTCTTGTTTTTCAGATCAAGAAACTGAACTTCAGAAAGTTTAAGCATTTCACTCAGGTTGCCTCGTAAGTAAATGGTGACGTAGGAATGAAAATAGGGACTTTCCTAGTGGTCCAGTGGCTAAGACTCTCTGCTCTCAATGCAGGGGGCCTGGGTTCAGTCCTTGGTCAGGGAACTAGATACTGCATACCAGAATTAAAGATCCTAAGTGCTGCAACTGAGACCTGGTGCAGCCAAATAAATAAATTAATTACTTAGATAAAAAGAATAAATGTCAAGTTGGGACAGGAGAACTTAACTCTTAAGTGCAGCATGGAAGGAAGAGCAGGGTTAACAGCAGCATGTGCAAAAAGCAAATAGAGGTTTTAGCTAAGGATAAATTGAAGGACATCAGTAATATAATATAGTTTCCATAAGAGCTACTGTCATCCTGGGTTTCATAGAAGTATAATATCTCAGTGAAGTAAATAAATGACAGTTCATTCTTGTTCTTTGTTTATCAGACTGTAACTGAAGTTTCCTGTTTCACTCCAAGCACTGTGCTTGATAGGTAGTGAGACAAACTAGAACATACTTAAGAGGGGAGCTTCCTTGTTGCATGAGAAATAATTGTAGAATATTTCCCTGGTGAAGTAAGTCATTTGGACCTGCATGACAACTGTCCTAAAAGTTTGCCATGTAGAGGAAAGAAAAGATATTATCTGTGTGGTCTCATGTCGACCATCTGGGACCAATGAGGAAAAGTTATATAGAGAAAGATGTTAGTAGAGAGAAAGATGTTAACTCAGGAAGTAAAAGAATGTTATGATAGTGTGAGAATATTTAGGAGGTGATGAATTAGAGGAATTAAAAATCATATCCTACAATGACTTATCATGATATCGTAGGGGAGATTTAATAGGGTAGGTGCTTACATCAAAAGACAGGCAATTAAAAAGGAAATTTCAGTGCAACATCTTAAGAGTTGATGTGAGGGATACTTAATGTATCATGAAGGGATATAGGAAGAATGACTCCTCTTTTTCTGTATAGTTCTGTTATTTTCAGTGTAAAAGCATTTATAAAATTATATCACATTTAAAGGCAACTACATTAGTTAGAATTTTTTGAGCCCTAAGCAGATAGTGAAGAGAGATTCTTAGGTGTCGACATCATCATCCCCAGTACCCTAGGGATTTGCATCTTTACATGCACTTACCTCTTCTCTTTGCCATATTTAAAGAGAGCTACTTTGATCTCTGTTGCTGTCATACACTTTCTCTGTTGAGATTCCCTTCAGCTAAATAGAAATAAACTCTCTGTACAAAAATATATAATTTTTCTTTTGTATCTACACCAGATGCATTGTAGTTTGTATTATTTCTCTTTCTTTCCAGGAATGCTTTGTGTGGAAAGCTTCAGTGTGAGAATGTACAACAGTTGCCTGTATTCGGAGTTGTGCCTGCTATCATTCAGACTCCTGGAAAAGGTACCAAGTGCTGGGGTGTGGACTTCCAGCTTGGATCCGATGTTCCAGATCCTGGCATGGTGAACGAAGGCACCAGATGTGATGTTGGAAAGGTAATAAAAATGTTTTTTAAAACAAAGAAAAAATTTAAGAGTGAAAATCATTATACAAAGTGAGTGGTTCTTTTCTGGTTATAAAAGAAATCTCTACTCATTCTGGAGATTTGGAAAAACAGAAAGCCACCAAGAATAAAATTAAGAATGGCTATACCTCCTGATGATTTATAGCCATATAAAGCTTTCTTTTCATTTAAAATTTGTATTGGAATATAGTTGATTTACAGTTGTGTTAGTTTCATATAATGCTTTCTTTAACTTCGGAAATGATCAGTTTTTATAATGGTCACTGAGTTGGAATATTCATATCTGCACCTAATTTGGTAGTTTCCACAATTTCATTAAAGAAACTTCTGTATCTATAAAAAGAAGCTGTAATTCTGTTATTCTGATTTCTTCCTTAGAGTCATGTATTATAACCTGTTGTTTCTATGTTGTAATATACTGGGCACCTCCCTCACCCCCCTTTCAATGTGCTGTAGTTTGTTAGCCAGGGTACTACTTGCTGGGATATTTAGGGGATTTTCAGGAGTATGTGTGTGTGTGTGTGTATGTGTGTACATGTGTACGTGTGTATGTGACTGTACTAGAGTGTTGTAATGCTTGTCCTCCCCATGCTTCCTGCTACTCTGACCACAGCTTTTTGGATCAGATGTGAGCCAAGAGTTAGCTGCTGAGTTACTACCAGTGGTTCTGGATGAGATGAACTAGGCCTAATTCCATTTGTGGGGGGAATATATAAGAAAAGAAAGGCAGTTAAGAGTAGAGCTGAAACTGAGAAGTCTCTGAGAGATGCCATAATGTAGGAGTAGGGCTAGAAGGGTGATAGCAAGCTTAAGCTGTATAGGAGAGATCTAAGGGTGCAGGATTGTTGAACAAGTTGAAGAAACCAACTCATAGGAGAACAGAGGAGGAAAGAGCGAATACAATTGACTGATTATGGGACCATGGGACACATGAAAAAGACAGAGACCTTCAGGTTACCTCAGTTTCTACCAAGTTTTCAATTTGCATTCTATTGTCCCTCATTCTTACAAAAAGACCCTTGTGTTTTGTGTCTGCCTTTGCCATGGGCTTCCCTTGTGGCTCAGCTGGTAAAGAATCCGCCTGCGATGCAGGAGACCTGGCTTCTGTCCCTGGGTTGGGAAGATCCCCTGGAGAAGAGAAAGGCTACCCACTCCAGTATTCTGGCCTAGAGAATTCTGTGGACTATAGCCATGGGGTGGCAAAGAGTCGGACATGACTGAGCGACTTTCACTTTGCCATGCCATTAACTCAGCTGCTGAGGTTAGTATTGTATGAACAGTGTTGAGGTAAAGGACCTTATAAGAAATTTCACAACATCCTGGTGGTTTTCTGAGGTTAAAGGCTAACTTACTGGGGTACGTATGTTTAAGGTTTTATGTATAATTTTACCAAGTTTGTCTTTAGAAAAGTTTTTCCCTGTTTACTTTCTGAGCAGTTTTCAATAGTTAATGTTTCAATTCTCTATATTGTAATCAGGATTAGGTACTACTGTTTTTAAACTTTTATTGGTCATTTTCTTTTTATTTTGCTCTTTCTTGACTGCTAGTGACATTAAATTTTTTAGTCTCCATATATTTATTCCTTCTTTTGTGATTTGCTTGTTAATATTCTTTGCTTATTTAAAAAATGGTGTGTTTTTCTTATCAATC
>SJYC01102408.1:0-10698 GCA_006408675.1 Madoqua kirkii | reverse complement strand
ATTTTAAATTTGTTTTTATTGGTAAGAGAAGCTATTTTGTTTATATTTTTATTGGCTATTATTGATATTCAGAAAAATATATTCATTTGTGTATATTTACTTTGTCACCAGCCATACGCTTAGTGTTACATATTTTTATTATTGTGTTAGAATTTTTTAGGTGAGCTGTTATCTGTAAATGATAGAAAGTTGATTTCCTTTCTGATACTTACAATTTGAATTTTTTTCCTGTGTAATTGCAGTGGTAAAACTTGCAGGATCATTTTAAATAATAATCATGATAGTGTACTTTGTCTTCTCCCTAACTTGACTGGGAATATGTGTAGTCTTTCAAAGTTATATGTGATTTTGACTGTTGACTTGGAATAGATAATGTTTTTCATTTAATGGAGAATCCTTTAAATTGTAATTCATAAGAAGAAAAGAAGAAATAGTTTTAAAATTTTATAAGTATTTTCCAATAGCTGTTTAAATAATCACTACATATTTTCCTTTGACTTGTTCATGTACTGAGTTACATTGATAAATTCCTTGACATTAAATTGTCTTTACAACCCTGGAGCAAACACTGGTAATGTAGATTTATTTCTCAGTCTTTGTGCTGGTGAATATACTTTTATATTTCTGAAGCTGTCCAGTTATGCTTTTTTAAGTGATGAAAATTTACTCTATGAATTTTATAGTCAGTATCTTAAATTTCACAGAAACTCAGCTAAGACTGAATTAAATCATAGCAGGAAATTTACTGATTCAAACCACAGAATAAAATACAGAGCTTTGGAACCCCAGAATCTCATATAATGTTCCTGTGGTTCTTTTACTGTATCTTTCATCTTTGTTTTCCATTGTTGTCCCTTGCCACCTCCCCTGCAGCCAAGCCCAGCTTTATTAAAATACAACTGATAGGTAACATTATGTAAGTTTGAACTGTACAATGTGATGATTTGATATATATTTTGAAATAATTAGCACAGTAAAGTTGGTTAACACATCTGTCACCTTGCATACATTTTTTTGGGGTGAGAACATTTTAAGATTTACTCTTACCAACTTTCAAGAATATAATACAGTATTGTTAACTGTAATCACCATGCTGAATATTAGATCCCCAGAACTTATTCAACTTATAATTGAAAGTATACCTTTTGACCAACATCTCTCTATTTCTCCCATTCCTGGCAACCACTCTTCCATTCTCTGAGTTCAGTTTTGTAAAAATTCCATATATAAGTGAGGTCATATGGAATTAATTTTTCTCCATCAGACTTATTTCTGTTAGTCTGAATGCTCTGAAGATCCATCCATACTGTTGCAAATGGCAGGACTGGTTGTTCAGGAGTGTGTTGTTTAATTTTCAGTTTCGTGAATTTTCCAGTTTTCCACTAGTTATGCTACTGTGGTTGAAAAAGAAACCAGATAGGATCTTGATCTTCTTAAGCCTTGCTTTGTGGCCCAGCATATGGTTTATTACATGGAATGTTCTGTGTGTGCTTGAGAAAAATATGTGTTCTGCTGCTTGTATATATCTTTTGGTCTATAGTGTTCTTCAGGTCTGTTTCCTTATTACATTTCTGTATGCATCATCCATCTAATATTGAAACTGAAGTCCCCTGTACTGTTATTGTATTGCTGTCTATTTCTCCCTTCAATTCTGTTATTATTTGCATTAAATATAAGATGTTCCGATATAGGGTGCATGTAATTGTTATATACTCTTAATGAATTGACCCCTTTATCAGTATATAGTAACCTTCTTTGTCTCTTGTGATTGATTTTGTCTGAAAGTGTATTATAAATGTGATACAGTTGTTGCTACTTCTGTTCTCTTTTGGTCACTGTTTGTATGGAATATCTTTTCCATCTCTTTACTTTTAACTGGTGCATATGGTTAAAGTTAAAGTGAATCTCTTGTGGGCAACATATTGTTAGACCTTTTTTCTTTTTTTTTTAATACATTCAATCACTTTGTGTCTTTTGTTTTAGGAATTTAGTTCATTTATGAAATGTTTGTTGACTGTTTTGTAGTTTTTTTGTTCCTCCCGTTCTGTCTTTTGATATATTTCATTGTGCATGCTTTAATTCGTTTCTCTTTATCTTTTGTGCATCTACTATAAGTTTTTTTCTTCCTTTTATTGGAACTTTATTAGTTTCCTTTGGTGATGTCATATTTGCTTGATTTTTCCATGTAGCCTTGCATGGTGTTTGTGTGTTTGAAGGGGGTAAACACCTCTTCCAATCTTTACAGAAAGGTTTCAGGAGTTAAAGACCTCCTGTCTGTTTTGTGTGCAGATGGGATTATCTTTGGAATCTTAGTCTGCTTGGTTTGGAGCTGGTTTCAAATCTGTCTCTAGATATGCAGTGGGACCTATGGTTGGTGAGCTTTTTATCAGGAACTTGGTAGGTTATGGGTGCTAACTGGTCCCTGGGTATATTGAACTGCCCTTTTCAGAAGGTAGCCCCAAGACATGATCCACAGTTGGGTCCTGAAACAGTAGGCCTATTACCAATTGCATGGATGGGTGGAGCTCCTATCAGCTACCTAAGAAGGCTACTGTCTGTTCGCTAATTGAGTCCCTGGATGGGCAGGACTGGTTTGTGGTCTGTGATTGAAATGGACTGGAATGAAATCCCAGGAGCCATTTCACATTTTGCAGCCAAAACTGAAGTGTGTAGACCTGGTTCTTGAGGCATGGATATGCATGTCCCCAGCGAGGTACTTGGATGTGCTGGGCTCTTTCCTGACCGTGGCCTGACCAGTTCAGGATCTCATGAGGTACAGACATGACTTTCTCCTCTCTTATGTCTGTTCATACAAGGGAGCTAATCCTATGGCACCAGGGTTTCACCATCATGACCTCAACACACCCTAATTACATACCTTCAGATATCACCACACATGGATTAGGGCTTGAGCATAGATGTTTTGAGGCGAACCCAAACACTGAGTGTAACAGACATTCACTAGAATAGACTTTAGTTAATAGGAGTATAAAAATATTCATTCTTTTCTCATGCCTATGTAGCTTTTGCTGTTGAGTTGTGCATTGTGCTCAGTGTGCTAAAGTGTGATTTACCTCAACAAGTGTACAGTTTAGTTGTTTTTGGTTTGAATATAATAGAGAAATAATTGGTCAAGCTTCTCCAGAGAAACAGAACCATTAGGTTGTGTGTGTGTGTGTGTGTGTGTGTGTGTGTGTGTGTGTATATAAGGTTTTTTTTTTTTTTTTAAATAAGGCATTAGCTTACACAATTATGAAAGATAACAGTCCCAACATCTGCAGTGGGCAAGTTGGAGACCCAGAAGACCTGATGGTGTACTTCCTGTTTAAAGGCTAGCGAGTTTGTATCCCAGGAAGAGTTATGATTCAGTCTGAGTCCAGAGGCAAGAAAAAAAACAAACAAACCAGTGTCCCAGTTAGAAGGCAAGCAGCAGGAGAAATTCTCTCTTATTTGGAGGAGAGTCAGCCTTTTAATTTTATTCATGCCATTAACTAATTGGACAAGACCAAGATAAGGAGGGTAACTTGTTTTACATTTGATCAACTTATGTGTTAATCACTTCCAAAAACTTCCCACAGAAACATCTAGAATAATGTTTGATCAAATATCTAGGCACCCTATGAGCCACTCAAGTTGATGCATGAAATTAACATCCCAGGTCCACATCTTGTTAGCTTGGGGTCCTTATGCATCTCCTTAAATTATACATAATCTTCAACATGATAATAGTCTTTGAGATAATCTTGAAGACAATAGCATGGTCATAGTTTTGCATAACATGGTAGAAGTGTGTACAACCATTGTATCTCATGTGTAGCCAAAAATGCTCTAAATCCTACCTTAAGGAGATTAATTCTTTGGCCACTGTGTACTTTTCTTGATGGCCTGTAACTTAAATCCTATCATGTAAAGTTAGCAATACTTAATACATTGTATATTACCTGAGGGACTAAGAGAGAGAAGAAAAAAGTATTTGATACACGTACACACAAGCATGTTTATAACAAAATGAAGGAATGGTCATAAGAATTACAGTTTTCATTTGGTAATATAGTTATAGCTGATGTTTCATTTGTTTTTTATTTTTGGCTGCACCATGTGGCTTATGGTATCTTAGTTCCCCAAGGGATTGAACCCATGCTTCCTGTAGTGGAAGCACAGAGACTTTACCACTGGACTACTAGGAAAGTCCCTAGTAGTATTTTTAACTATCTTCTTCCCTAATTCTTTATTGTCTTGTTTTCGGCAAGGACTTCAGCTGATTAGGATTTTTTACTTGGCAGGATGCTGTAAAACCTTCATTCCTGAAGGCTCTGGACTGTTAGTAGTCCTGTTAGGATTGGGTGGTTGTAGTTTTCTACTGGTCTTTATAATGGTCATACTAAGAAACATCCTAAGGGATCTCCTATATTCCACACGTACTCTTCCTTATTCCATTGTGGAGTAACAGTCCAGTTTTCCCTTGGGAATGGATCAGTCACATCAGCCCACAATGACTCCCTTCTTTGTCTGTTCGTTTAGAGGCATGAGAAATCTGAAGTGAGTGGGTGGCAGTCTTAACTTCCAGTTCAGTGGAATCACTGACTTGTTTCCTGATGGAAGCATTCTTCCCTCTAGAATTAAGACTTGTAGATTAACTATAGAGCATAAAGTCATGGGAGCAGGAAGCAAACATTTGGCTAGTGGGTCATGAAGAGAAATAGTGAGTGGTACCACTCCACTTCCACTCCTTGATTCCTGGACCTCTGTCTTATACAGGCAGACACATAAAAGTAATCATTACAGTCAGTTAGAACAATTTATTGCAAGTTCAGAGTGAAAATATGAATTGGAAAAAAACCTATAAAAGATGCTGGATTGCAATATTCATTTATCCTGTTTGTCTGCCAATTTCTCTCAAAATATAAAGGAACTAATTAGGGAATAGATTCCAAAGTGTGAAGTATATGAGATTGCATCAGGAGATACAAATTTCAGCAGGTTTTGAAAAGTTGAAAGAGGAAAGAAAGTGGTTTGCCAGAGTAGTAGGACCTACAATTTACAGTGCAGACTGATAGAGTGTGAACAAAGAGCCTGTGTCTTAGCCTGGCAGAACCCTAAACAGATTGGTGATTTGGAAACCATGATTATAGCTGAGAGGGGTGGGGGAAAACAGGATATTAAAAAATAGACTTACATTTAGTTGACTGATGGAGAAGCTAGTCCTTCTTCTGCCTGTCTGCTTCTCCTGTCTTGTCAACAAAGCAACGAGTTGCCTGTACCCTAGGAGCAGATTGGAGATGAGAAGATAAGATTTTTGATATTAGTTGGTTATCCTCCTAAGAGATGTCTGTCTCCCTGTCCTAACCCTCGTACACTGTTCATCTTCATGCATATATAACTGAACTATAGATTTATTGTTATATAAAGTTGGAGGATTTTGTGAAGAAGCTAAACAGAAAGACTGAAACAGAAAAATGAGAGAAAAGGTAAAAGGCTGCAAGGGTTAAGTAAAGATTTTAAAATCCAACTAATTTAAATCTATAATTTAAAGAAAGAAAACATGAATGAATAGTTGTGGAGTTTCAGAGCCTTTTCTATAGTAGTGGGATTATCTCTGTCTGATTTGAAAAAATCCATTTGTGAATATTTTACTTTAGATTTTTACGTGTATATTTGTATAGAAGGATAGATTATAGTTTTGTTTTAGGTCTTTGTGTCATCTTTGTCCTTTTTGATTGTTCTATGTCAGTTAGTTAATTTCATCAAATATGCAGTATGGGAATTAACTATTCCTTAAAAGTATAAAAGAATTCACCAATGAAATCATCTACACCCAGGTCTTTTTTTCCTCCTGGCTAGTTTACTGATGTGTTCAAGTTTTCTTTATTCATTACTTCTTTTTCTTTCAGATCTGTAGAAATTTCGCATGTGTAAATGTTTCTGTTCTGAATTATGACTGTGACATTCAGGAAAAGTGTCATGGACATGGGGTAGGTAATAGTCTCTTGGTTTGTTCATGAAAGTAGTGCTTGAATAATGAGAGTTCTCCATGAGGATGCTCAGTGAGATTTCTTAAGGTTTTTAGTTATTGGGGAATTTAGATACCTGATAAATTCTTCATTCTTAAAAAGAATGTCTATGGAGTTGCATGAATTTAGTCTTTTCTCTTGGTTTCTATCCTTGAGTTCATGATTTAGAACGTCATTCACAATTAACAAAAGTGGTATTTTGATTGTTTTGAAGGTATGTAATAGCAATAAAAATTGTCACTGTGACAACGGCTGGGCTCCCCCCAACTTGAGACTAAAGGATACGGAGGAAGTGTGGACAGTGGACCTACGTACAACGGCAAGTAGTACAGAGGAAAATGAGTGTGATCTCTCTGTGGTCCATGTCAGAAATTGGGCATCCTTGTACTTCCCCTCACTTCCCACATCAGTTAATCTGTTTGTGTCTTTATATTTAAAGTGGGTCTCTCATAGGCAGCATTTAGCTGGGTCTTGGCTTTTTTTTTTAACTTGACCAGTTTCTGCTTTTTAATTGAGTTGTTTTGGCCAATTATATTTTGTTTGATTATTGATATGCTTGGGTTTAAATCTAACATAATGATATTTTTCTATCACAGTCTCCTTTCATATGATATTGTGTCATTTCAGGATGCTTCCATTTCTCTCCTCCTGGCTTTTGTACTGTATTATCATACTATATATGTTTTAAACCTATAATACATTGTTATCACTTTTGCTTTAAACAGTTGACTGTTTTTAAAAGAAATTTAGATACTAGAAAAGGTCTTTATATTTACCCACATAGTTAACCAATTCTGGTGCTCTTCTTTTTTGTGTAAAGTCAGATTTCCATGTGGTATCATTCAGTTTCTGCTTGAAGGACTTGTCACATTTCTGCCAGTGAAAAATTGACTTTTAGCTTTCTTGTATCTGAAAAGGTTTCATTTTGCCTTCCTTCTTGAATAATAACTAGGTAAAGAATTCTAAGGTGACAGTTTATACCCCTTTTACTTCTTCAGAGATGTTCCTACATTGTTTTCTGACTTGCATTGTTTTTCCTGAGAAATCTATCATCTTTTTTTTTGTCTTCTGTTTGTAGTGTGTTTTTTTCTACCTTCTGGTTGCTAATAAGATTTTATCTCTAATTTTTAGTGTTTGATTACGGTGTGCTTGGTGTTTCTTAAACTTTCTGGATTTGTGCTTTTTTTTTTTTTAAATTTGGGAAAAGTGTGGTCATTATTTCTTCAAATTTTTTTCTTTTTTTTCTCCATCCCTCAAGGACTCCAATTATATGTACATCTGGCTACTTGGATTCTTTCACTTCTCAGTGTTTATTTAGATACTAGAAAAGGTCTTTATATTTACCCACATAGTTAACCAATTCTGGTGCTCTTCTTTTTTGTGTAAAGTCAGATTTCCATGTGGTATCATTCAGTTTCTGCTTGAAGGACTTGTCACATTTCTGCCAGTGAAAAATTGACTTTTAGCTTTCTTGTATCTGAAAAGGTCTTCATTTTGCCTTCCTTCTTGAATAATAACTAGGTAAAGAATTCTAAGGTGACAGTTTATACCCCTTTTACTTCTTCAGAGATGTTCCTACATTGTTTTCTGACTTGCATTGTTTTTCCTGAGAAATCTATCATCTTTTTTTTTGTCTTCTGTTTGTAGTGTGTTTTTTTCTACCTTCTGGTTGTTAATAAGATTTTATCTCTAATTTTTAGTGTTTGATTACGGTGTGCTTGGTGTTTCTTAAACTTTCTGGATTTGTGCTTTTTTTTTTTTTAAATTTGGGAAAAGTGTGGTCATTATTTCTTCAAATTTTTTTCTTTTTTTTCTCCATCCCTCAAGGACTCCAATTATATGTACATCTGGCTACTTGGAGTTCTTTCACTTCTCAGTGTTTTCAGTCAGTCAGTTCAGTTGCTCAGTCGTGTCCGACTCTTTGCGACCCCATGAATTGCAGCACGCTAGGCCTCCCTGTCCATCACCAACTCCTGGAGTTCACCCAAACTCATGTCCATCAAGTCAGTGATGCCATCCAGCCATCTCATCTTCTGTCGTCCCCCTTCTCCTCCTGCCCCCAATCCCTCCCAGCATCAAAGTCTTTTCTAATGAGTCAGCTCTTCACGTGAGGTGGCCAAAGTACTGGAGTTTCAGCTTCAGCATCATTCCTTCCAAAGAAATCCGAGGGCTGATTTCCTTCAGAATGGACTGGTTGGTTCTCCTTGCAGTCCAAGGGACTCTCAAGAGTCTTCTCTAACACCGCATTTCAAAAGCATCAATTCTTCGGCATTCAGCTTTCTTCACAGTCCAACTCTCATATCCATACATGACCACTGGAAAAGCCATAGCCTTGACTAGACGGACCTTTGTTGGCACTTGATTAAGAAAAAATTCTTTATTCTCTGTGTTTAATTTTGGATAGTTTCTATTATTTTTCTTCAGTTTATGCTTCTGTGATGTCTGATCTACTATTAAATCCATCCACTGTATTCTTTATCTTTGATGTTGAAGTTTTTATTGCTGTGAGTTCTGTTTCTCCCTCCCCTTTCTTTTCCTTGCTCTCTTTCTTTCTTTGCCTTCCTTTTTTCTTTTCTCCCTCGCCCTCCCTTCCTCCCTTTCTTTCTTCTTTTCTTCCCTTTTTGTCTCTATGTAGCATGTTCAGTCTTTATGCTAGCTTCTTGAACATGTAGAATACAGTTATAGTAATATCTAATGTATTTGTCTACTAATTCTGTCACCTGTATCATTTATTAGTTTTTATGAATTAATCGCCTCATTTGGATCATATTTTTTCTGCTTCTTTGCATGTCTTGTAACTTTTTTACTGAATTCCAGAAACTGTGAATTATGCCTGTTGGATATTAGGTATTTTTGGATTTCTGCTGATGAGCTTTGGATGTAAGCTTAAATGGGCTTAAGTTACCTGGATGTAGTATGGTCCTTTAGAACCTTTTTTAAAGCTCTTTTGGGGGGGGTGACCTGAGCAGCATTTAGCCTCGGATTGATTTTACCCCATTACTGAGGCAAACCCTTTCTGTTTATTCTATTCAATGCAGTTAACTATGGAGTTTTCCACTAAAAGTGGTTAGGAACAGGCGTTCTTTCTAGTCCTGTGTGAGTTGTGTGTGGGGTTTGTTCCCACTAATCCTTTCAGGTGATTCTTTCTCTGGCTTCAGGTGATTTCCTTACATGCATACATTGATCAGTTCTCAACTGAGTGTCTGAGGGGAACCTCTGCAGATCTTTCAAGTTTTGTCTGTGCAGCTTTCTCCCTTCTGGTACTTTGCTTGTGAACTCTAGTTATCTTGACTTCTTCCTCAACCGGAATCCATTCCTCACCTCAAGGAAACCACTGGAGTTCACTTAGGTTCTCACACCCCTCATCACAATCTGTTAACTTTCCCTAGGCAGCAAATGGGCAATTGTAGAGCTCACCTCCTAAAGCTCTAAGGGATCACTGCTCTTCATTGCCATATGTCCAGTGTTGTGAAAACCATTGCTTTAAGTATTTTGCCTAGTGTTCTGGTTGCTATAGTTAGCAGGATAAATCTGGCCCCTGTTACCCCATTTTGGCTAGAAGTGGAAGTCAGAACTGTACATTTTAATTCATTGATGGATTGTGTCATGACTTGACTTAGCTGTTATCTGATTATTTGACATTTAGTTTGTCTCTAAGTTCTTGATATGCACTGATGACATTGTAGTGTACATCTTAATACTTACACATTTTTCCCAACTGAAGCATAAATTGCCATAATGGGATTATTGAATTGAAGGGTATAATCCTTTTTATGGTTCTTGATAAAAATTCCAAATGAGCTTGTGTAATGCCACTGACAGTATAAAGGTGCCAATTTTAATATAACCTGGGCAGTGTTGCCTTACATTTTGACCTTTTCTTATTAGGTATAAAATGATATATCAAATTGGCTTTAAGCTTTCATATTTTTATTTTTAATTGTGTTGAGTATTTTATGTAGTTTCATATAACTTTTAAAACAAAGTTTTGGTACTTTTACAAATTTAAAATTAGGGTTATTTCATAGTTTACCACTTATGTTCATATTTACTATATTCTTTCACTGAAGAACATGAAGCAGACAAAATTAGTGTTAACTAATGAATTTTTAAAATTATAAGACTTAAAGTCCATAAGCCACAAAAAATAAGATTGATAAATTTAGCTACCTTGGAATAATAAAATTATGCATGGAGAAAAGCATTGTACCATAAGACAAATGACAAAACGGGAAAAATATTGCTAATTTATCATAGACAAAACTTTTCTCCCTAATAGATAAAGGACTTTTAGAAACTGAGAAGAAAAAGAAATATAATATTTTCTTAAACATGAAAAGTTGCTCAAATCATGGTACAAAAAGAGAAATCCAAATTAAAATCATATAAGATATACATTTTCACCTGCCAGTTTGGCAAAAATGCAGTAGTTTGACTCTATGGGTGAGGTTGTGAGAAATTCTTGGACATTGCTGGCTAGCATGCTAACTTTTTAAGAAAATTTATTTTATTGAAATATAGTTGATTTACAATGTTGTATTAATTTCTGCTATACAACAAAGTGATTCACTTATACATATATAAATATATGCATTCATTTTATGTTCTTTTCCATTGTGATTTATCACAGGATATTGAATATAGTTTCCTGTGTCAGTTCAGTTGCTCAGTTGTGTCCAACTTGTTG
>SJYC01102404.1:0-17372 GCA_006408675.1 Madoqua kirkii | reverse complement strand
GCCATGAAATTAAAAGATGCTTACTCTTTGGAAGAAAAGTTCTGACCAACCTAGACAGCTATTGAAAAGCAGAGACATGACTTTGCCAGCAAAGGTCCATCTAGTCAAGGCTGTGGTTTGTCCAGGGGTCATGTATGGATGCGAGAGTTGGACCATGAAGAGAGCTGCTGAGCACGGAAGAATTGATGCTTTTGAGCTGTGGTGTTGGAGAAAACTCTTGAGAGTCCCTTGGACTGCAAGGAGATCCAACCAGTCCATTCTAAAGGAGATCAGTCCTGGGTGCTCTTTGGAAGGACTGATGTTGAAGCTGAAACTCCAGTACTTTGGCCACCTCATGTGAAGAGCTGACTCACTGGAAAAGACTCTGATGCTGGGAAGGATTGGAGGCAGGAGGAGAAGGGGATGACAGAGGATGAGATGGCTGGATGGCATCACCAACTTGATGGACGTGGGTTTGAGTGAACTCCAGGAGTTGGCGATGCACAGGGAGGCCTAGCGTGCTGCAATTCATGGGGTCGCAAAGATTCAGGCACAACTGAGCGACTGAACTGAACTGATGACACAACAAAGTGAATGTACTTAATGCCACTGGACTGTACACTAAATGATTCAGTTCAGTTCAGTCACTCAGTCGTGTCCGACTCTGCAACCCCATGAATTGCAGCACACCAGGCCTCCCTGTCCATCACCAACTCCTGGAGTTGACCCAAAATCATGTCCATTGAGTCAGTGATGCCATCCAGCCATCTCATCCTCTATCGTCCCCTTCTCCTCCTGCCTCCAATCCCTCTCAGCATCAGAGTCTTTTCCAAGGAGTCAACTCTTTGCATGAGGTGGCCAAAGTACTAGAGTTTCAGCTTTAGCATCATTCTTTCCAAAGAACACCCAGGACTGATCTCCTTCAAAATGGACTGGTTGGATCTCCTTGCAGTCCAAGGGAGTCTCAAGAGTCTTCTCCAACACCAGAGTTCAAAAGCATCAATTCTTTGGTGCTCAGCTTTCTTGACAGTCCAATTCTCACATCCATACATGACTACTGGAAAAACCACAGCCTTCACTAGACGGACCTTTGTTGGCAAAGTAATGCCTCTGCTTTCCAATATGCTATCTACGTTGATCGTAACTTTCCTTCCAAGAAGTGAGCGTCTTTTAATTTCACCATCTACATCACCATCTGCAGTGATTTTGGAGCCCAGAAAAATAGAGTCAGCCACTGTTTCCACTGTTTCCCCATCTTCCCATAAAGTGATGGGACCAGATGCCGTGATCTTAGTTTTCTGTTTGTGCCATCCATTTCCAGAACATTTTTTTAATCTTTCCAGGGTACAGCTCAGTACCTATTTAACACTAATTTCTCATTTGTTGCTTCCCTTGGCTCTTGGCAACCACCATTTTACTTTCTGTCTCTATGGATTTGTCTGCTCTGGTTCCCTGATGTAAATGCAGTTAGCAGTATTTTTCTTTTTGTGACTCACTTATAGCACTTAGTATAATGCCCTCAGTGTTTATCCAGCTTGTTGCATGTGTCAGAATTTTCTACTTTTAAAGTGTGGGTAACATTCCATTGTGTGAAATCCGTATGGAAAAATATATTTTTTTATTTTGTTTATCTATTCATCTGTTGATGAATACTTAGGTTGCTTCTACCTTTTGGATATTATGCATAGAGCTATTATGAACATGTATGCTATGTACTCATTTGAGTCCCTGCTTTTAATTCTTTATATAGATTTATATTTCCAAAAGTGAAGTTGCTGCATCATGTAGTGATTCTATATTCAACGTAAAAAAAATTATTTATTTATTTATTTTTGGCTGCACTGGGTCCTCATTGCTGCATGCAGATTTTTTTTTTAGTTTTAGAGAGTGGGGGCTACTCTTCGTTGTGGTTCGTGGGCTTCTTATTGCAGTGGGTTCTCTTGTTGCAGAACATGGGCTCTAGGGCAAGTAGGCTTCATTAGTTGTGGCTCCTGGGCTCTAGAGTATTTGTTCAATAATTGTAGTGCAGGGGCTTGGTTGCCCCTTGGCATGTGGGATATTCCTGAATCAGGGATCAAACCAATGTGCCCTGCATTGCTATGTGGATTCCACTGGGCCACCAGGGAAGCCCTGTATTTAACCTGAAATTTACATTCTTTTCTGTACTGACTGCACAGTTTTGCATTTCTTCCAGTAGAGAACAAGGGTTCCAGTTTCTCCACATTCTTCCTGATACATGTTATTTTATTTTTAATGATTATAGTCTTCCTAATGGTTATGACATGATATCTCATCATAGCTTTGATTTATATTCCCCTATGAACTCCATATTGTCAAATTCAGACTTAAATTGAAGAAAGTAGGGAAAATCGCTAGACCATTCAGGTATGACCTTAATCAAATCCCTTATGATTATAAAGTGGAAGTGAAAACTAGATTTAAGGGAGTAGATCTGATAGATTGAGTGCCTGATGAACTATGGATGGAGGTTCGTGACATTGTATAGGAGACAAGGATCAAGACCATCGCCATGGAAAAGAAATGCAAAAAAGCAAAATAACTGTCTGGGGAGGTTTTACATAGCTGTGAAAAGGAGAGAAGCGAAAAGCAAAGGAGAAAAGAAAAGATATAAGCATCTTAATGCAGATTTCCAAAGAATAGCAAGGAGAGATAAGAAAGCCTTCCTCAGCAATCAGTGCAAAGAAATAGAGGAAAACAACAGAATGGGAAAGACTAGAGATCTCTTCAAGAAAATTAGAGATACCAAGGGAACATTTTGGGGGGCCAAAGAGGGGGAGGGAGTCAAAAGGTACAAACTTCCAGCAATAAATAAATCATGGGGGTGTGATATACAGCATGGTGACCATTGTTAATAATAGTGTATTGCATATTTGAAAGTTGCTAAGAGAGTGGATCTTAAAAGTTCTCATAACAAGAAAACACAATCTATAACTATGTATAGTGAGAGAGATCATGGTGATCATTTCAAATATATATAAGTATCAAATCAGTGTTGCACTCCTGAAACTAATATAATGCTATGTCAGTTATCATCTCAATTTAAAAATAAATAAATTAAATGTAGGTTGCATTATTTTTCAGGTAAGGTGAAGCCAACAGATGAGGAGATGACTGCTATTGGAAAGATAGTTTGCTATAGAAAACAACAGAATGGGAAAGACTAGAGATCTCTTCAATTAAATTAGAGATATCAAGGGAACATTTCATGCAAAGATGGGCTCAATAAATGACAGAAATGGTATGGACCTAACAGAAGCAGAAAATATTAAGAAGAGGTGGCAAGAATACACGGAAGAACTGTACAAAAAAGAGCTTCACAACCCAGATAATCATGATAATGTGATCACACTAGAGCCAGACATCTTGGAATGTGAAGTCAAGTGGGCCTTAGAAAGCATCACTATGAACAAAGCTAGTGGAGGTGATGGAATTCCAGTGGAGCTGTTTCAAATCCTGAAAGATGATGATCTGAAAGTGCTGCACTCAGCATGGCAGCAAATTTGGAAAACTCAGCAGTGGCCACAGTACATGAAAAGGTCAGTTTTCATTCCAATTCCAAAGAAAGGCAATGCCAAAGAATGTTCAAACTACTGCACAATTGCACTCATCTCACATGCTAGTAAAGTAATGCTCAAAATTCTCCAAGCCAGGCTTCAGCAATATATGGCAGAAAGTAAAGAAGAACTAAAAAGCCTCTCAATGAAAGTGAAAGGGGAGAGTGAAAAGTTGGCTTAAAGCTCAACATTCAGAAAATGAAGATCATGGCATCTGGTCTCATCACTTCATGGCAAATAGATGGGGAAACAGTGGAAATAGTGGCTGACTTTATATTTTGGGGCTCTAAAATCACTGTAGATGGTGATTACAGCCATGAAATTCAAAGACACTTACTCCTTGAAAGGAAACTTATGACCAACTTAGCATGTTAAAAAGCAGAGGCATTACTTTGCCAACAACGTTTTGTCTAGTCAAGTCTATGGTTTTCCCAGTGGTCATATATGGATGTGAGTTGGACTGTGAAGAAAGCTGAGCACTGTGGTGTTGGAGAAGACTCTTGAGAGTCCCTTGGCCTCCAGGGAGATCCAGCCAGTCCATTCTAAAGGAGATAAGAATGACTGTGATCCAAAAGTCTACAAGCAATAAATGCTGGAGAGGGGATGGAGAAAAGGGAACCCTCTTACACTGTTGGTGGGAATGCAAACTAGTACAGCTACTATGGAGAACAGTGTGGTGATTGTTTAAAAAACTGGAAATAGAACTGCCTTATGGCCCAGCAATCCCACTGCTGGGCATACACACTGAGGAAACCAGAATTGAAAGAGACATGTGTACCCCAGTGTTAATTGCAGCACTATTTGTAATAGCCAGGACATGGAAGTAACCTAGATGTCCATCAGCAAATGAGTGGATAAGAAAGCTGTGGTACAGATATACAATGGAGTATTACTCAGCCATTAAAAAGAATACAGTTGAATCAGTTCTAATGATGTGGATGAAACTGGAGCTGATTATACAGAGTGAAGTAAGCCAGAAAGAAAAATACCAATACAGTATACTAACACATTTATATGAAATTAAGAAATATGGTAAGGATAGCCCTGTATGCAGGATAGCAAAAGAGACACAGATGTATAGAATAGACTTTTGGACTCTGTGGTAGAGGGAGAGGGTGGGATGATTTGGGAGAATGGCATGAAACATGTATACTATCATGTAAGAAATGTATCGCCAGTCTTGGTTCAATACAGGATACAGGGTGTTTGGGGCTGGTGCACTGGGAGGACCCAGAGAGATGATATGGGGAGAGAGATTGCTGGAGGGTGGGGTGGGGAGGTTCAGGATTGGGAACACGTGTACACCTGTCGCGGATTCATGTCAATGTATGGCAAAACCAATACAGTATTGTAAAGTAAAATAAAGGAGATCCGTCCTGGGTGTTCTTTGGAAGGACTGATGCTAAAGCTGAAAGTCCAATACTTTGGCCACTTGATCTGAAGAGTTGACTCATTGGAAAAGACTCTGATGCTTGGAGGTATTGGAGGCAGGAGGAGAAGGGGATGACAGAGGATGAGATGGCTGGATGGCATCACTGACTCGATGGACGTGAGGTTGGGGAACTTCCAGAGTTGGTGATGGACAGAGAGGCGTGGCGTGCTGCAATTCATGGGGTTGGAAAGAGTTAGACACGACTGAGCAGCTGAACTGAACTGAATGATTAGTGATGTTGAACATCTTTTAATATGTATTGGGCATGCGTATATCTTTTTTGGAGAAATGAGTATTCACCAATTCTTTGCCCATTTAAAAAATTAGGTTTTTTGTTTTGCTGTTGAGTTAGGAGATCCTCTTATATTATGGATACTAGACCTTCAGTCAGGTTATTTGCAGATATTTTTTTCTCATGCTGTAGGTTGTCTTCACTGTCTTGTGAGTGTTCCATGACTCACAAAAGTTTTAAGTTATGATGATAGGATCTAATTTATGTGTATATATATATATTTTTTTTCTTTTGTTGCTTATGATTTTAGTGTCATATCTAAGAACAGCTTCAACAATTATTAACTCTTGGCTAATTCTGCTTCAGTTTTATATTCCCTACCACTTCCTCTGTTAAGCAAATTATAGATATTATATAATTTTATTATCTAAATATTTAAGTATATATTTCTAAATGACAAAATATAATTTTGAAATATAAGCAAAATATCATGATCATGGCTTAGAAATTAATGACAGTTTGTTATATCATCCGGTTTTCAGTCTGTGTCCAATTTTCAAGTGTTTCCTTACAGTTTGTAATCACCAAGATATAATGCCCACACATTGCTTGAATCAGCATCCAAAATATTTACTCATTGAGTTGGCTCCTCCCTACCCCATTTTGTTTAGTGCCTGGCTTTTAGTACCATGTTGATAACTTATAATTCTGAATTTATATTTCTTCTCTTGCACTCTTTAGGCAGCCTAGGAGATGATTACCAATGTTTCTCACATGCTGGGCCTCATGCCCTTGTGTAATCCCCTCCTCTTAAATGTAAGCTATGTCATAAGATTTGTTTCTAGTGAATAAAATGTGTTCAATGGATGTCTTTTCTGAGATTAGAATATAGGACGACCGTGTCTTTTTCCTGTGTGCTCACTTTCAGTCTCTTTTTCTGATCCCTTATTCTGGGGGAAGTAAGTTGTCACATTGTGAGTATCCTTATGGAGAGGTCTTTTGAGATTTTTCATTAACAGCCTGAAAAGACCCAAGGCCTGTCATCAGCTAAGTGCATGAGCTTTGAAGTGGATCCTGTGCTAGTCAAGCCTTGAAACGGTTGCAGCCCTGGCCGACACTTTGATTGCAGTTTTGCTAGAGACACTGAACCAGAGGCATTCAGTTAAGCTTTGCCTAGATGCCTGACCCAGGTACAATAGGAGTTAATAAGTGTTTATTGTTTTAAGCTGCTAAATTTGAGAATAATTTGTTATGCAGCAATAGATAATTTATCATCCTTCAGTTAAAATAAACGTCAGATCATGTCTCCGCTCAGAATCTTCCAGTGGTTTCTTATGTCTCCAGGAATAAAAATTAAAGCCATAAGTCTGACCTGTTTTGCCCTGTAGGATCTCAGCAGCTTGTCTCTCTCCTCTCTGATCTCATCTCTTAATCTTTTCCTCATTGCTCATGCTACTCTAATCACAGCTGCTTCCTTACAGTGCTTTTCAAACACAACAAGCATTTCCTTCCAAGAGTCTTAAATACTTGATATTTTTCTTCCTGGAGTGTTCTGCTGAGATACTCATTTGTTCCCTCCTCACCTTCTTCAGGTCTTTGTCCAAATGCTATCTTCTCAGTGAGCCCCATTTAACCTCACCTTCAGCAATCACTATTCTGTCATGAACCTATGACATATTCTGTCATAACCCATGATTCTATGGTTTAGTGGGACTGTTGTTCTGGTTTGGACCAGGTTAGCTAATCTGCAGGTCATTTGTACTCTTTCCTGCAGCTGTTGTCATCTCCTGAGTTGGTTGGCAGCTGAATGGTGTAGGATGGTCTCACACACTGGTCTCTCTGTTGGAATGTGTTCAGCTAGGGTACCTTGGCCCCCTTTCACATAGTCCCCCACCCTCCTGTAGGCTTGCTCAGGCTTGTTTACATGCGATTTTAGGATTCTAAGGCAGTAGGAGGGCAAGCCACAGTGCATAAACTCTTTTCAGGTTTGTTTGTTTTACGTTTCTTATTGTCTAATTGGCCAAAGTAAGTTACTTGGCTAAGTCTAGAGTTAGTTCCTAAGTATATCCATGGGAGACAGTACTTTCTGTTGTATCTATCGCAGCTGATTTCTGAAAATTTTTTACAGTTTTTCTAGAATGTCTCAACAACTATCACACTTTCATCTTTAGCTTATCTAGAAAATTGTTGAGACCTCTTAGCTCAACTTTACCAATTTCCCACCTTTTTTTGGTAAATGTTTTTCACCATAAAAATCTGTGACTTTTTCACTTATTTTCTGGATGCCTTGTATTTGAATGTTCTTTTTTCTTCTTTATTTAGAATATTTATAATCTGTTTTATATAATAGATTTAATTTTATTTAGGCAGTAATATTATCTGTTTTTAGTATTTATTAATTTGTCTGCACTGAGTCTTAGTTGCAGCACATGAGATCTTCGATCTTTGTTGTGGCATTCAGGGTCTTTCAGAGAAGGCAATGGCAACCCGCTCCAGTACTCTTGCTTGGAGAATCCTGGGGACAGGGGAGCCTGGTGGGGTGCTGTCTATGGGATCGCACAGAGTCGGACATGACTGAAGTGACTTAGCAGCAGCAGCAGCAGCAGCAGGGTCTTTAGTTGAAGCGTGTGGGATCTAGTTTCCTGACCAGGGATCAGATTCGGGCCTGCTGTATTGGGAGCATGGAGTCTTAGCCACTGGACTACCAGGAAAGTTCCTCTTCAGTTCAGTTCAGTCTCTCAGTCATGTCCGACTCTTTGCGACCCCATGAATCACAGCGCGCCAGGCCTCCCTGTCCATCACCAACTCCTGGAGTTCACTCAGACTCATGACCAGGGATCAGATTCGGGCCTGCTGTATTGGGAGCATGGAGTCTTAGCCACTGGACTACCAGGAAAGTTCCTCTTCAGTTCAGTTCAGTCTCTCAGTCATGTCCGACTCTTTGCGACCCCATGAATCACAGCGCGCCAGGCCTCCCTGTCCATCACCAACTCCTGGAGTTCACTCAGACTCACGTCCATCGAGTCAGTGATGCCATCCAGCCATCTCATCCTCTGTCGTCCCCTTCTCCTCCTGCCTCCAATCCCTCCCAGCATCAGAGTCTTTTCCAATGAGTCAACTTACGTGTTTTTAAATTGTTTTCAATATTTTTATTGGAGTACACAGGTGATAATTCATTTTCAGAAGCAAGTCTTATATAAAAGAACTTGCACAAATATTTAGTCAAGTTTAGGACACAGTTATTGACTGTTTTTTTCTTTCTCCAGATTTTCAAAAATCATTTCTACAAATCATACTTCCAGAGAAAATCCAAGCAAATACAAGTGATAATTCAGAAGTAGTAAAGGTAAGACATTTTCCATAGTTAATGCTATTATATGAAATTTCTTATTTTTATTGCATAGCAGTGAAATACATAAATTCCATTAGAGTATAAATAGCCAATATCACTGCTGATAAGTAATTTAAAGTTTTGATGGTAAAAGCAAATAGAGAAATCAGAATGTTCTAATTTTTCTAGCATTTGTTATTTCCTCATTGTAAAATAATTTTTAAAAGTTCAAAGAGAGAATATAATGTAAAAGAATTAAGAGTCTTATCTGAGCTGTATCTAGATGATTCAGATGAAGAGAATAATTTTCTCCAAATTTGCTAAGGAGAATCTGTCTTAAGTATAATCTTCTTTCTTAATCTCTACCCTTGCATTTACCAGTTTTCAGAGAGTATAAACTGATTATTCTGTTATTTTTATTGGAAAGATGATAGTTTATCCTACTTATTGATTTCTTTAACAGATATTTCTTTGGACTTGTGTGCATAGCTATATGCTAAGAGCCTTAGGAGATTAAAAAAATACAAAACAGCATGCCTTGCTTACAAGTGACTGATCTTTTTTTTTAAAAAATTTAATCAGTTAACTATTTTTGACTGTGCTGGGTCTTTGTTGCTGTGTGTGGACTTTCTCTAGTTGTGGCAAGCAAGGGCTACTCTTTGTTGTGATACATGGGCTTCTCATTGCAGTGGCTTTTCTTGTTGTGGAGCCTAGGCTCCAGAGGCTTCAGTAGTTGAGGTACTCAGGCTCAGTGGTTGTGGCTTGTGAACTCTAGAGTGTGGCTCAGTAGTTGTGGAACATGCTGTTCTGTGGCATGTAGGATCCTCCGGACCAGGGATCGAACTTGAGTCCCCTGCATTGACAGGCAGATTCCTAACCACTGGACCCCCAGAGAAGTCCAGTGGCCAATCTTTTGATAACACTTTATTTTTAACAGTTTTAATGAGGTATAATTCAGACACCACAGAGTTCACCCATTATAAGTGTATAATTCAATGATTATTAGTACATGAATTATGCAAACATCACCATAATCCAGTTTTAGAACATGTCTGTTGCCTTAAATTCCTTCCTGCCTGTGTGTAGTTCTCTGCTTTCATCCCCAACCCTTGGCAACTGCTGATCTGTTTCTGTAGTTATGCATTTTCTAAACATTTCATAAAAATGAAACGTATGATACTATAGGACTTTCTGTTGGGCTTCTTTCATCTAAGTTTATCCGTTTTGCAACATTTATCAATATTTTCTTAATTTTTACTCATTAATACATGTTTATAATGCATTTGTTTATCCATTTACTGGTTTAATTCAACACTGCTTTTAGAAATTGACCATTTTGAATCATTCTGCCATGAATATTTATGTATGGACATAAGTTTTCTTTCTCTTGAATAGATATTTAAAAGTGACTTTGCTGTGTCATATGGTAAGTTTATGGTTATCATTTTAAGAATCTGACAAACTATTTTCCATAGTGACTTACTAGTTTACATT
Organism: Madoqua kirkii; assembly: GCA_006408675.1. Classification (NCBI taxonomy): domain Eukaryota; kingdom Metazoa; phylum Chordata; class Mammalia; order Artiodactyla; family Bovidae; genus Madoqua; species Madoqua kirkii. The sequence goes on along the minus strand of SJYC01102404.1, from coordinate 7,329 downwards.
TCTCATCAGCTATATATGAGGATTTCAGTTTTCCCTCATGCTTGTTAGCACCTGATAGCTGTTTTGATTAAAGTTATTGTATTGGATGTGTAGTGGTATCTCATTGTAGCTTATATTTGCATTGTTCTAATGAAAAACGATGTTTCATAACCTACTAGCCATCTAAATAATTTTTGGCAAAATGTCTTTTAAATTATTTTCCCATTAAATTTTTTAACCTATTATTTTAGCATGTTTATTGGGTTATAATTAACATATAGCCTTCTATTAGTTTTAGGTGTACTCTATAATGATAGTGATAGTGAAGTTGCTCAGTCGAGTCCGACTCTTTGCAACCCCATGGACAGTAGCCAACCAAGCTCCTCCATCCATGGGATTTTCCAGGCAAGAATACTGGAGTGGGTTGCCATTTCTTTCCCCAGGCGATCTTCCTGACCCAGGGATCGAACCTGGGTCTCCCGCATTGTAGGCAGATGCTTTACCATCTGAGCCACCAGGGAAGGCCAGTATTTTTATACATTATGAAATGATTACCACAGTAAGTCTGGTTACCATCTGTCACCATACCAAGTTGGTATACAGTTATTATTGTTTTTAAAATTTTATTGACTCTTTGCAACCCCATGGACAGTAGCCAACCAAGCTCCTCCATCCATGGGATTTTCCAGGCAAGAATACTGGAGTGGGTTGCCATTTCTTTCCCCAGGCGATCTTCCTGACCCAGGGATCGAACCTGGGTCTCCCGCATTGTAGGCAGATGCTTTACCATCTGAGCCACCAGGGAAGGCCAGTATTTTTATACATTATGAAATGATTACCACAGTAAGTCTGGTTACCATCTGTCACCATACCAAGTTGGTATACAGTTATTATTGTTTTTAAAATTTTATTCATCCTGATATATATTTATTTATTGAAATATCATTGTTTTACAATGTTGTATTAGTTTCAGTTGTATTTTCTTTATTCATTGAAGTATAGTTGTTTTACAGTATGGTATAGTTTCAAGTGTACTGCATAGTGATTCAGTATTTTCACAGATTATCTTCCATTATAAGGTTGTTGCAAGACGATGGCTATGTTTCCTATGCTATACAGTTTATTCTGTTATTACCTGTTTTATCTGTTAATCCCATATCCCTGATTTGTCCCTTTCTGTTTCCCTTTACCTTTGGTAACCACAAGTTTGTGATTCTGTTTATGAGTCTGTTTCTGTTTTGCCTATACATCCATTTGTATTTATATTTGTTTTTTATTTTATTATTTTTTTAAAATTTTATTTTTACTTTATTCTACATTACAATACTGTATTGGCTTTGCCATACATTGGTAACCTTTCTGGGCCTCAGCCATTTCATGTGTAAAATAAGAGATTAATAGATAACTTCTAAGAGTCTTGTCCACTTTTCAGCTATGTGGTCTGGGTCTCTAGAGTTCTGACCACGTGGAGGGGCACATCTGGGAAACCGAAAGATGAGGCCTATTCTTAGCATCTAGCGCAGTCATGTGGCAATGGCATGTTCGGGACAAAAGATCAGAGACTGACCTGCAGCACCAGAGTCAGGACACGGCAGCTGACTGCAAACACCAGGACCTCTTTCCGGGACGGGTCCAGGGGCCACATCCTCTCACCACCAGGAACTCAGGGGGCCTGCTGCCAGGGCTGAGCTCCCTCAGGCTTCTAAACACCAAAATCCAAGGAGGAAATGTTACACATGGGCAGAAAGTAAATTCTTGAAAGCATTCTTCATAGAAACACCCTCCTGCTTCAGCATTATTATGGCAAACTTAACCACCTAACCTCCCAGATGAAGAAAAAGCATCTTAAAGGCAGATGGGACTGCCTCCTGTCACTCTGAAGCACTGTATTCTTCTAAGGGAAGTTCCACGCTTCCTCTAGGCAGGAAGCTGGAAAGCTAAGCTCACAGAAAACCTTTAAGAGCCTGTTGAAGAGCCCGTGTGGGAACTAAGGCCTGGGTTCAAGTCCTGACTTTCTCATTTGTAAGTTTTCATTTTGTTCTTCTCAGCCTCAGTTCTCTTAGGTGTAAGTGACATGGGACTCCTTTTGTCTGTCTCATTGTCTCATGAATTGTCATCATGGCGAAATGGACTGAACTGTGAAAAAAGTACTACCAAATCTACACTGCGGTTGCTATTATTTGGTGTGTGCCCTTTCCCTCTTGCCCAGAATAATAAACCAGGTCCCAAACCAGAGTCCCAAAAGTGGGGCATAGAACTGAACTGGAAGACCATAATGACTACACACTCTAGTTAAGCTCTCTGATGTGTGTTCAGTTGGTCTGTTAAATTAAGTGGAGAAGGAAAAGAAAACCACCACTCAGCAGGACTTCAGCCAGCTCATACTGCTAAAACAAACTGAGAGGGACGACAAAGTCGACTACTACGGATGGAGAAACTGTTATTTCCCATCTCTTCATTGGAATGGCAGCAATGTATAAACAACTGCAAAGCCATTCTGAGGTAAGGAATGCACTTTGCGGCTTTCTCTTTTTTTAAACACAATTCCTTGGGTTCACAGAAGTAGCAATGGCTCTTACAGAACCAGTCAGAAATCAGAAGGGAGGGCAGGAGCATCACAGGCAGCTCATCAACTGGGGTGAAGAACTAACCCTAAAGGAAAAATATCGTACTTAAACTGAGAAATTAAGAGGGAGGGCCGGGCAACTTTCCTTTCTTAACTCCAATCAAACCCTTAAGTATCACTTGTTTCTGGAATTCTGTGACCCTCACTAGACTATGTGATATGCTCTCATTACTCTCTTCCTTGTCTTTATAGTTATTGCTTATTTGTTTACAAGAGCAGGGGCTTTGTCTACCTTATTCCCAACTATCCTTCCAGGGCCTCGCCTTAAATCTGTCTTCTGATTTAGTGGAAGTGGCAGGAATTGGATATGGCTTCACCAGTTCACTGGCTCTGGATACAAAATCTCTGCTCCAAGTACTCCTCCCACCATATCTCACGTTGAGAGCAAAACAAAGTCACAGAAGCCACAGGAAAATAGTTTCTCCAGAAGCAACAGTTCTCTTTCTTCAGCACAAGGGGGCGCCTGTTGATTACTCCATCACCAGGAGGCCTGGAGGAAGGGAGGTGGAGGCCGTCTTTTGTATTTTTAAAGATTTCATATATCAGTGATATAATAAGTATTTGTCTTTTTCTCACATCCCATAAGCATGATATTCTCAAGGTTTATCCTTATGGCTGCAAATGGCAGAAATTTCTTTCTTTTTTATGGATGGGTTATATCTCACTGCATTGATATACCACATTTTCTTAACCCAGTTATCTTTTGATGGGCATTTGTGTTGTTTTCATGCCTTGGCTATTGTAAATTCTGCTGCTGTGAACACTGGGGTGTGTGTATTCTTTCCAATTAATGTTTTTAATTTCCCCAGATATATACCTCAGAGTGGAACTGCTGGATCATATGGTAGTTTTATTTTTAGTTTTTTGAAGAGCCTTCTATTGTTGTTCCATAGTATATGCACCAATTCACTTTCCCATCAGCAGTAATAAGGATTCCCTTTATTCCACATCTTTGCCAATGATTGTTATTTGTAGACTTTTTGATGAGAGTCAAGAGTGAGATGATAGCTTATTTTTGTTAAGCAAAGGATAAAAGGAAAGATATACCCATTTGAATGCAGAGTTCCAAAGAACAAGGAGAGATAAGAAAGACTTCCTCCTCGATTTTCACTGGAAGGACTGAGGTTGAAGCTGAAACTCGAATATTTTGGCCACCCGATGCATAGACCTGATTAATTGAGAAGACCCTGATTTTGGGAAAGATTTGAGGCAGAAGGAGAATGGGACCCCAGAGGATGAGATGGTTGGATGGCATCACCGACTCAATGGGCGTGAGTTTGGGTAAACTCCCTCCTTGATGGATAAAGAGGCCTGTCATTCTGCTGTTCACGGAGTCGTCGAGAGTTGGACATGACTGAGCAAGTGAACTGAACTGAATATTGATTAACTCTTTAGTTTAGCTTGTCTAAAAAGGTCTTTGTCTCTCTCCCAATTCTAAATGGTAACTTTGCTCACCAGAGTACCCTAGTTTGCAGGGTTTCCTTTTTAGGATTTTGAATATATCGTACAACTCCCTTTTGGCCTGCAACTTTTTTGAAGAATAATCATTTGATAGTCTTATGAGGGTTCTCTTGTATATGATTTTATCTTTGTCTTGCTGTCTTTCAGATTTTCCTTTTATTTAATTATTATTATTACATTTTAATTATCAGGTATGTATTGATGTATGTCTCTTTGTGATCATCTTATTTGTGGTCTTCTGTGCTTTCTGCACCCAGATTTCTGTTTCCTTTACAGGTTTCTGAAGTTTTCAGCTATAACTTTTAACTCCAAGCCCCTGATAAGAATTGTTTTATAATTTCAGTTTGGGTTGTTGCTTCCCTGACTCTTGAGATACTACTGCAAGAGTTTGTAACCTTCTTTGGAGAATTGCCTTTCAGTTATTGAGCTGCCTGAGACTTACTGGTTGACCACATCCTCCCAGGGTACCTCTTCAGCCCCGGACTAATTGTTACATGGGTTTAAAAGTCCAGCTTTATTGTCTCAGGTTGGAAGAAACTTTGAGACACAATGTCTTAATCAGCCAATCTAAGGCTAGAATTTACCTGTAATCATATATTCTTTAGCTTTATCTTTCTCCCTATTTTGCTTCTTTGTCTTTGTTGCAAGGTTCCTCCAGAGAGTGCTTCCTAAATAGACCACTGACAAAAGTATCCTAATTTCAGACCCTGTTTTTAGGGAACCTGAACTAAGACACTATTAACTAGTCAATAGGTTTTATTAAACAGAAAGATAAATTCTCAATGTAGGTCACTGTAAATCCAGATGAATCTACTTTTTCAAGTCCCCTAATGCTGAAAGAACTGTGTGGTTTCTAGACCTTTACTTAAATATGATTTGTGAAGATGAAGTGATTTTTTTTTCTGGCATCTTATGATTTTTTTAAAAATTAGTTTTTATTAGAATATAGTTGATTTAAAATGTGTTAGTTCTGCTGCATAGCAAAAGTGAATTGATTACACATATATCTTCTTTTTTTTAGATTCTATTCCCACATAGGTTATTGCAGATTATTGAGTAGATTTCTCTGTGCTGTATATAGTAGGTTCTTACTAATTACCTATTTTATATATAGTAGTTTGTAAATGTCAGTCCCTATCACGCAGTTTAACTGTCTCCTTTTCTTCCTTGGTAACCATTAGTTTGTTTTCTATATCTATGACTCTTTTATAAATAAGTTTATTTGTACCAGTTTTTTTTTTTTTTAGATTCTACATGTAAGCAATATCATATGATATCTGTTTTTCTCTGTCTGACTTACTTTACTCACTATGGCAATCTCTAGATCTATCCATGTTGCTGCAAATGGCCTTATTTTGTTTTTGTTTTTTTAATATGTATGAGTGATACTCCATTGGAAATATGTACCACGTCTTTATATCTTTATCCACTGATGGACATTTGGGTTGCTTTCATGTCCTGGTTATTGTAAATTGTGATGCAGTGAACATTGGGATGCATGTATCTTTTTGAATTATAGTTTTCTCCAGGTGTATGTCCAGGAGTCAGATTGCTGGATTATATGGTAGCTCTGGTTTTAATTTTTAAGTGAACTTCCATACTGTTCTCCATAGTGGCTGTACCAATTTATATTCCCACCAACAGTGTAGGGGAGGTTTCCCTTTTCTCCAGTCCCTCTACAGAATTTATTGTTTGTAGATGTTGTTATTGTAAATTGTGATGCAGTGAACATTGGGATGCATGTATCTTTTTGAATTATAGTTTTCTCCAGGTGTATGTCCAGGAGTCAGATTGCTGGATTATATGGTAGCTCTGGTTTTAATTTTTAAGTGAACTTCCATACTGTTCTCCATAGTGGCTGTACCAATTTATATTCCCACCAACAGTGTAGGGGAGGTTTCCCTTTTCTCCAGTCCCTCTACAGAATTTATTGTTTGTAGATGTTTTTGACGAACTTTATTATTTATTAGATTTTTTGATGATGGCCATTCTGACCAGTGTGACGAGATACCTCACTGTAGTTTTGATTTGCAATTATGTAATAATTTGTGATGTTGAGCATCTTTTTATGTTCCTCTTGCCCATCTATATGTCTTCTTTGGAGGAAGGTTTATTTAGATCTTCCATCCATTTTTTGATTGGGTTTGTTTGTATTTTTTTATTTAGAGTTCACGAACTACTTGTATATTTTGGTGATTAATCCCTTGTTGGTCACTTTGTTTGCAAATATTTTCCTCCCATCTTTTCATTTTGTTTATGGTTTCTTGCTATGCCATAACTTTTAAGTTTAATTAGGTCCCATTTGTTTATTTTTGCTTTTATTTTCATTAAACTAGGAGATAAATGAAAAAGATACTGCTTTGATTTATGTTAAAGAGTGTTTTATGCATGTTTTCCTCTTAAGAGTTTTACAGTGTCCAGCTTGTATTTATGTCTTTAATCCAGTTTGAGTGTATTTTTGTGTATGGTGTTAGAGAATGTTTTAATTTCATCCTTTTACGTGTAGCTGTCCATTTTTTCCACCACCACTTTTTGAAGAGACCATCTTTTCTCCATTTATATTTGCTGCTTTGTCATAGATTAGATGACCATAAGTGTCTGGGTTTATCTTCAGACTTTGTATCCTGTTCTATTGAAGATAAGTGAGTTTGGAATCATATGAGCAAGTGAACAGGAAAATTGTTTTCTGAAAGTGTTGAAATTGTTGTAACCCTTTGCAAATAACATTATTGTAGACTTATTTGGAAAGTACCAGAAGGGACTGAATTTCTTAATCTTCAAAAGTCTGTTATTAAATGTTAAAAACATATTTATTATTTATTATTCAATAAATTCTTATTTGGTCTCCATTAATCAAACCCTCTACATTTTTAAAAGATCTAGCTAATTCTCTATATGTAGTCTGTAAATAGAATGCATTTTATGCTAACTCTGACAGTGAAAGTATGGTAAAAGAAGTATATCTGGTATACCAACATCTTAATAATTATTATGTTTTTGTTTTGAGAAAAATATTCACCTAAGAACTACATAGGGAGATTTGCACATCAGGTCCACTTATAAGAGAGATAAAGATTTTGCCGCATCTCTGTTCAGTTATTACACTCAGATCCCTGAGAATTTTTTCTCATCCATGTAAATTTTATTATTATTAATATTTTAAAAATTTATTTATTTTAATTGGAGGCTAATTTACAATATTGTAGTGGGTTTTGCCACACATTGACATGAATCAGCCATAGGTGTACATGTGCTCCCCATCC
>SJYC01102393.1:0-10820 GCA_006408675.1 Madoqua kirkii | reverse complement strand
AAAATAAAGTCTGACACTCTTTTCACTGTTTCCCCATCTATTTGCCATGAAGTGATGGGACCGGATGCCATGATCTTCGTTTTCTGAATGGTGAGGTTTAAGCCAACTTTTTCACTCTTCTCTTTCACTTTCATCAAGAGGCTTTTCAGCTCCTTCTCACTTTCTGCTATAAGGGTGGTGTCATCTGTATATCTGAGCTTATTGATATTTCTCCTGGCAATCTTGATTCCAGCTTGTGTTTCTTCCAGTCCAGCGTTTTTCATGATGTACTCCGCATAGAAGTTAAATAAGCAGGGTGACAATATACAGCCTTGATGTACTCCTTTTCCTATTGGGAACCAGTCTGTTGTTCCATGTCCAGTTCTAACTGTTGCTTCCTGACCTGCATAAGATTTCTCAAGAGGCAGGTTAGGTGATCTGGTATTTCCTTCTCTTTCAGAATTTTCCAGTTTATTGTGATCTACACAGTCAAAGGCTTTGACATAGTCAATAAAGCAGAAATAGATGTTTTTCTGGAACTCTCTTACTTTTTCAATGATCCAGTGGATGTTGGTAATTTGATCTTTGGTTCCTCTACCTTTTCTAAAACCAGCTTGAACATCAGGGAGTTCATGGTTCACGTATTGCTGAAGCCTGCCTTGGAGAATTTTGAGCATGACTTTACTAGCATGTGAGATGAGTGTAACTGTGCGGTAGTTTGAGCATTCTTTGGCATTGCCTTTCTTTGGGATTGGAATGAAAACTGACATTTTCCAGTCCTGTGGCCACTGCTGAGTTTTCCAAATTTGTTGGCATATTGAGTGAAGCACTTTCACAGCATCATCAGGATTTGAAACAGCTCAACTGGAATTCCATCACCTCCACTAGCTTTGTTTGTAGCGATGCTTTCCAAGGCCCACTTGACTTCACATTCCAAGATGTCTAGCTCTAGATTAGTGATCACATCATCATGATTATCTGGGTTGTGAAGATCTTTTCTGTACAGTTCTTTCATGTATTCTTGCCATCTCTTCTTACTATCTTCTGCTTCTGTTAGGTCCAGACCATTTCTGTGCTTTATTGAGTCCATCTTTGCATGAAATGTTCCCTTGGTATCTCTAATTTTCTTGAAGAGATCTCTAGTCTTTCCCATTCTGTTGTTTTCCTGTATTTCTTTGCATTGATCGCTGAAGAAGGCTTTCTTATCTCTTCTTGTTATTCTTTGGAACTCTGCTTTCAGATGCTTATGTCTTCCCTTTTCTCCTTTGCTCTTCACCTCTCTTCACAGCTATTTGTAAGCCCCCCCAGACAGCCATTTTGCTTTTTTGCATTTCTTTTCCATGGGGATGGTCTTAATCCCTGTCTCCTGTACAGTGCCATGAACCTCATTCCATAGTCCATCAGGCACTCTATCTATCAGATCTAGGTCCTTAAATATACTTCTCACTTCCACTATATAATCATAAAGGATTTGATTTCGGTCATACCTGAATGGTCTAGTGGTTTTCCCTACTTTCTTCTATTTAAGTATACTGTTTACTAACACATATATTTGGAATATAGAAAGATGGCAATGATAACCCTGTATGTGAGACAGTAAAAGAGACACAGATGCATAGAACGAACTTTTGGGCTCTGTGGGAGGGGAGATGGTGGGATGATTTTGGAGAATGGTATTGAAACATGTATACAGTCATGTAAGAAACGAATCGCCAGTCTATGTTTGATACAGGATACAGGATGCTTGGGGCTGGTGCACGGGGATGATCTAGAGAGGTGATATGGGGTGGGATATGGGAAGGGGGCTCAGGATTGGGAACTCATGTACACTCGTGGAAGATTCATGTCAATGTATAGCAAAACCAATACAGTATTTTAAAGCAAAATAAAGTAAAAATAAAAATTAATAAATTAATAAAGAGTACTGGAGTGGGTTGCCATTTCCTTCTCCAGAGCATCTTCTCAATCCAGGGGTCGTACCTGGGTCTCCCACATTGTGGGCAGATGCTTTACCGTCTGAGCCACCAGGGAATCACTACAGACACTCTAGAGTAAGTTTGGTGGTTCCTCTCACATGGATGAACACAGAATTACTATTAGATAAACTGCTTAGCAGGGGAAAAAAAAATAGTCTTTCACAAAGAAGTGTTAGGCCTTTTCCCCAATTTCTTGCAGATAATATATACCTTATGTGATAGTAGAGTTTATTTAGGGAGGAAGGGCTGGATACACCTGATATCAAGGTGTGTGCATGCTATGTCACTTCAGTGGTGTTTAATTCCTTGCCACTTTATGGACTGTAGCCCACAAGCCTTCACTGTCTATGGAGTTCTTCAAGCAAGAATACTGGAATGGGTTGCCATAGCCTCCTCCAGATGATCCTCCCAACCCAGGGATTGAATTCATGTCTCCTACACCTCCTGCTTTGGTATACAGGTTCTTTATCACTGGTGCCACCCAGGAAGCACCACAACATATGTCAAAATAAAATTCACTCTATAGACTGGATGTGAGTTTACTGTGAAGTATGTTAGTTGCTCAGTCGTGTCTGAATCTTTGTAACTCCATGGACTGAAACCCACCAGGCTCCTCTGTCATGGAATTCTCCAGGCAACGATACTGGAGTGGGTTGCCTTCCCTTCCCCAGGGAATCTTCCCCACCCATGGATAGAACCAAGGTCTGCAGCATTGCAAGCGGATTCTTTATCATCTGAGCCACCAGGGAAGTCCATGAGCTGCTAGTTGCGCAAAATTAAATCAGGTTAAGCAAGATGCTGTAATTGATATTAGCAGGGCCCCATTCAATCCACCATTAATGTTACTTACCAATGAAGTTCTCTGTTATGTTATCATTGTACATCAATAGCTATTTTATATGTAATTTGACTGACATGACAGACTATTTTAGATTTAGCTGGAACTATTTCTGAAATGTGCATTTCTTAATTTTATTTTTGATAATCTATGTACAATGAACAAATATGTTTTATATTAACAAGTACAATGTTACCAAATCATATTCAGGATTTTGTTGGGGCAGAGACATGACTTCTTTGCACTTATAATGTACCAATTCTTTCTATGTGGTGTTAAATAAATATATCCTTTAAATTTTGGCTTCCCTGACACCTTAGCTGGTAAAGAATCTGATAGGTCTGATTACTTGTCATGCAGATCCCCAGGAGAAGAAAGTGACTACCCACTTCAGTATTCTTGCCATGGACACAGGAGCCTGGCCGGCTAAAGCCCATAGAATTGTAAAGAGTTGGGCATGACTGAACAACTAAGTACAGGCATGTCTTTTTACTTTAGTGTACTAGTGTTGAACAACTCTTAGTTACTATGATTCAACTGAGGTAACTCCCTCATGGTTAACTATAAACTTTCATGACAACTCAAATCCATTCTTTGATGACTTACGATGACTTAAGAAAAGAAAAAAAGAAGACTCACCTGAACAGCCAATGGTAATATGTCTTTACTCAGAAATCTTTACATGACAAACACTTTATCTAGATACTTAAATAGTCTAGGCTTTAATTAGGTGTTATTTATTATTTTATTGCTAATTCTCTACAGTTTACTAAAGTTGTTGAACGATGTATCAACAAGGGAAGTACATTAAATGTGTGCACTGTTTTGCTTTCTAAAAATTGGAATTTGAAATGCTATTAAAAATGCTAGAAAACTTAGACAGTTCTCCACAGTGCTCTTATAAATAAAAAAGCAAACCTAAGCCATTTTACATTCATTGACATATAATTTGGTATTGACTATCTTCCTACCAGAAAAGGCAATGGCACCCCACTCCAGTACTCTTGCCTAGAAAACCCCATGGCTGGAGGAGCCTGGTAGGCTGCAGTCCATGGGGTTGCACAGAGTCAGACACCACTGAAGCGACTTAGCAGCAGTAGCAGCAGCAGCTTCCTATCAGTTTCTTTCACATCTTTGTTCCTGAGGCTGTAGATCACTGGGTTCAGCATGGAGATGACCACTGTGTAAAAGACAGAGGCCACCTTGACCGTGCCATGAACTTCTGGAGTTAGGAACACAGTAAAGGAAAAGGATGGTCCCGTGGAAGATGGTAATGGCAGTCAGTGGGGAGGCACAGGTGGGGAAAGCTTTGTGGCATCCCTCAGTTGAAGGCATCTTCAGGACAGTGATTAAAAATGAAAACATAGGGGATGAGAATAATTATCAGGCTGCTTATTTCATTAAATGTGGCAGAGACTAAAATGATCTGCTGGCTAATGTCAGAGTCAGAGCAGGAAACTTCTACAATGGCCGTGTTCTCACAGACAAAGTTATTTATGATATTATTTCCTCTAAAGAACAATTCAGATAAAAAGTGGGTAAGATTCAGGGAACAGACTGTACCCCAAGAGTATGATGCACCCATCAATAAGGAACAAAGTTTCTGAGACATGACAGCTGTGTAGAGAAGAGGGTTGCAAATGGCCACAAATCAGTCATATGCCATCACTGCCAACAGGAATGTCTCTGTCACCACAAATATGCAGGCAAAGAAAAACTGCATGAGGCATCCTGTGAAGGAGATGGTTCTGTCTTCCACAATCAAGTTTTCTAGTAGCTTGGGTGTAACTACTGTTGAGTAACAGAGGTCAACAAAGGACAAATGTCTGAGGAAGTAGTACATAGGGGTGTGGAGTTTGGGCTTTATCTTGATAATTAGGATCATGCCCAGGTTCCCCAGCACAGTGATTGATGGCTAAGAATAACAGGACAAGGGGTATCTGGAGTTCAGGGTATTCTGAGAAGCCAAGAGAATGAAAGTGACTTCAGCACTCTGGTTTTCTTGGTTTCTGTGAACAAAATATAAAAGTTGATTCAGAGAAATCTGAAGCAAAATTTGAATGAAATGTAATTTTATTCCCTCAGTATTTTCAGATGTTTTTGGAACGCCATGGACTATAGCCTGCCAGGTTCCTCTGTCCATGAGATTCTCTAGGCAAGAACACTGGATAGGTTGTCACGCCCTCCTCCAGGGATATGCATAGAATGAGAGTACTTATGGGGGAAAAGGATGCATTGAATTATTATTAATTTTTTAATTAGCCTCTTTTCCTCCAAAATGCCTCTACTGCCTTTTTCTGACATTAAAATTCATTCTTTTCAAAGCTACTTCCTAAATTCTTACCAAAACCTGAAATAGCACTCAGTATAAAGGGAAGTTCATTCCACATAGAATTCTCTAAAAATTCTATGTCTCATTAGGAGTTGAAATTAAACACTCTGTTATTTTCACTCAGGTTTTATAACTTCATACTCCAAGAACACATATAACACTTCAAGATCTCCTGTATATGTATAACTATGTCATTCACATATCCCCCCACTCTTTTTCTTCAGTTATTCCTTTACATTCCTAAACATGCAATTTACTCCTGATTCCCTGAAAGCATGTTTCAATTTAACATACAAATCATAGAGTACATATTCTCTAACTGAAAACACTTTTTCAAAAAGTCAGGATGTGTTCCCTATGTCTATGGTAACAAAGTTTGAATAGTCCAGGTTTGAAAGGGAAACCTTCACCAAAGATGAATACAATTTTTGATGCACACTTGTTCCTTCTTCCCCACATACCTTCTCCACACCTGTTGCTTTTCACTCCACTTTCTACACTCTGTATTTGTCAACAGGCTTGGGGCCAATGTTCCCAACCACACAGGCAGCTCAGGAAGTGTCAGCCATGCTCAGCTGTGAGTACAGGTGATGTGCATAGTATTTATCTTTTCTGTGCAATTACCCTGGAATAATTTTCCCATTGCAGACTCACTATTACTCAGTCCTGTAACAGGCATTTTAGGAACTATAAAATTATAAAATCTCAGCCTCAATTTGTTTCTTAGAGCATTGTTCCAGGATATAATCCATATAAGTGCAAATGGCAACTTATAGTTTTTAATTATTAAAGTTTGTATGTGTAAAGGGAATGAAAATATTGTGATCCAGAAAAAAACACACACAAAAAATGTCCTGGTGATGTAGCCTAGTGAACAATAATAAATGTGGTGAAAGATAAATAATCAAAAACTTTGGTCAACTAAACAGGTAACCTGGCAGTTAGATTTATACACATGCTTGTTTGCCTCCTGCAAAGATTAATGGAGCATATTAGGAACATATTATTTTCCTTTTAAAATGAAATAAAAATCAACTCACCTGAGCATAGAAAAAATTTGACTGGCTCATTTAATAGAGCTTCTTTTCTAAGTTTAATGGATTCTAGGAAAATTTCTGCTGAAAAGTCAATTTTTTTAATATAGTAATAAGCCTGAAAAACAGTAACAGGATTCTATAGTATATTGCAATGAATATTTCAGAAAAATTAATTTCTCTTATAATGTATTAAAATATATTCAGACTTGACAAAGAGAAAAAGAGACCCAAAAAAGCTGAACCCTAACATCAAAATGTCACATATATGTGCCACCAAAACCCTAAGGAGGTTAATCTTAGAGAATATTATTTAACTATTGCCTTGAGACCACAAATGGGGCAATTATGTGAAATAATGCCCTTGTGATACTTTGGTTGCATATGCATTTTTTCCAGAGTTTTGGGAACAATTTCATCATGCACTCCAGCCCATTGATCTTTTAAAAATGTTGAACTAGGCACTATATTTTTGTCTTTAAATACTTGCAAAATGCAGAAATATACAAAAGCAAACTCAGCTATTGGGTAACAACCCAAAGATTCTTAATTTTTGTTGAATTTCTGGTTGTCTCTCTGTATCTGTGGGCTTCCCTTATAGCTCAGTTGGTAAAGAATCTGCCTGCAATGCAGGAGACCCTGGTTTGATTCCTGGGTCAGGAAAATCCCCTGGAGAGGGATAGGCTCCCCACTCCAGTATTCTTGGCCTTCCCTTGTAGCTCAGCTGGTAAAGAATCCGCCTGCAATGCAGGAGACCTGGGCTTGATCCCTGGGTTGGGAAGATCCCTTGGAAAAGGGAAAGGCTACCCACTCCAGTATTCTGGCCTGGAGAATTCCATGGACTGTATAGTTCATGGGGTTGCAAAGAGTCAGACAGGACTGAAAGACTTTCACTTTCTGTGTATCTGAGGGACATATTGATGTGTTTGGATATAAAACTTATACAAGATGATTCATATTATAGTGTCTTTTTATCCTTTCTTTAACATTGTGTTGTCTGTTTCATTTTCTGTAAAAACCATTGGTTTTCTTAAGATAATACAACTTGCATTACTATTACAAATATGAGCACAATTCTTTTTAACTCTTACATTTATTATTTAAATTCCAAAAAAATGGCATTCTATTTTTCAATTTATAGTCTAGGTTTATGGGAAGTATAGTATATTTATTATTTAAGAAGCTGCCATATCTTAACATAAACCTCTCAGCTCCAGCGACTTAATTTAATAAAACAGGGAGCAGCACTTTTTTTTCTGGAAAAAGTAATACAGTAAATACTTTAGCCTTTGTGGGCCACATAGTCTCAGTTTCATCTATGCACTTCTGCATCTTGAAGCCTGGATTCACCCATAGGCAATACATAGATCAATAGGTATGACTCTGTTCCAATAAAATTTTATTTATAAAAGACAGTAGGACAGATTTGGCTTGCAGATCACACTGTCAACCTATGCAATAGAATGCATTTCTTGATTGTTCAAGAAAGTCTAAAATTATTTCCAGATCAGATCAGTAGGCAGATGTCCTCTGAGTGGCAATGCAGAAACTAAGCTTGTTCTCAGTTATGGCTTATGATAATATGACTGGATGCATGTGTGTTAAGTTACTTTAGTGGTGTCTGACTCTGTGAGAGGGTATGGACTGAAGCCCGCCAGGCTCTCCTCTGTCCCTGGGATTCTCCAGCAGAATTCTGGAGTGGTTTTTTCAGTGCTCTCCTCCCAGGAATCTTCCCAGCCCAGGGATCAAACCTGTCTCTCTTGGATTGGCAGTTGGGTTGTTTACCACTAGCGCCACCTGGGAAGTTCAATAATGGGATTGTTATGGTATAATTATAATGTAGTGTGAGAAATAATAATTTGCTTTCAAAAATACTACACTTTTCTGCATTGCCACTGTGCATAATATTTTTGTTTTGCTTATTATTTTTCATCAAGCTTTTGTCAAGCATATTAAGAGTGTTCCTCACATGTTGAGATACTTGAATAATGATCAAGATATTTCTTGATCAAGAAAATCACAATAGTACTTTGAACTTTGAGTCAAACTATAGTGTTAAGATAGACTGAAGGGATAAGAAAGAAAAACAAAAGACATATTAAGCAGAGAAGACAGTCTGAACCAAGGTAGGAGTTTGAACGTTCAAATGTTTTTCTACTAGAAGTAGAGTTTATGCAGGGCAAACTTTGGGAGATGGTGAGGGACAGAGAAGCCTGGCATGCTGCAGGACATGGGGTTGCAAAGAGTGTTACATGACTTCGAGACTGAACTACAACAAAAAGTATGAGATAGGATCAGAGGACCAGAGAATCCAAATTGTGTAAAGAATGCAATTAGGATTAGTACCAATTGCTGAATAGAGTTGAAATAGAGTTCCATGCCCACAGGACAAGTATGTAGTAATGAAGATTGTGGTTGCAAAACGGTGTCCACAATGGGAATGAAACTGACTCAGTTTCAATATTATAATCATGGCAGTTAATACTCCCATTTTCATTTTGATTCACAAGCAAACATTATGTTCTTGACAGCATCTCACTGCAGATGAGTCAATGATTCCCAGAAACTAGCATAATTATATAGGCACCTACAATGTGAAGTAATAAACAGTGAGGTATAACATGGGAGCTGGAGCATCTGAAAAACCAATCAAAGGCCTGAAGACATTTGGAACACAGAAGGAAAACAAAAGGAGACTTTACCACTGTCTTCAAATACTTCAAGGCTAAAATATGAAAGAAACACTGACCTTTTTTCTGTCTTGAGGAGAGAAATTTAATTTTAAATGAATTAACTTTTAAAAGCCACAATAAGCTAATTTCAGAACAACAACAATAGAAGAATTTTCTTTTTTTTTTTCCTCTCCAGTGTCAATAAACAGAATAGTGAGAATGACTCAGAGTCTCTGGGTTGCCTAGTTTCACTAAAAGTATATAAGAAGGGGCTCTAGGGACACAAACTTTAATGTAAACGAAAGGAAGGGAGAGACTCTTCAGGAAGAATGCAGACAAAATATTAAACTCCACAATGTCTCTCTACATTTCCCACATTCTATGACTGGTCCTCACATTGGCCTAGAGCTTTCACTAAGATCACTTTTTGCTTGGTGTTCTCAAAATACTGTTTTAAAATTATCTGTACGATTCTCAAAATCCATAATTTACACATCTGTAACAGGTTGATTTAACTACTGCATCTGATAAAAAAAATCTATTATTATAATTTAGTACATTCTAACCACCTTAACACAGAAGGATTGAGATCAATACAAACTTTATTAATCTTTGTCTGTAATTGAGGAGGGGCTTCCCTGGTGACTCACATGGTTAAGAATCCTGCATTACAGAAGACCGAGGTTTGATCCCTGGGTTAGGAAGATCCCCTGGAGGAAGGAATGGTAACTCACTCCAGTATTTTTGCCTGGAGAATTCCCATGGACAGAGGAGCTTGGTGGGCTCTAGCCCATGGGTTGCAAAGAGTCAGACATGACTGAATGACTGAACACAGCACATAACTGAAGAGATCATTCCTATAAGTATATGTAGGTAAAGTGAAAGTGAAGTCACTCAGTCGTGTCCAACTCTTTGTGACCCCTTGGACTGTAGACATCCAGGCTCCTCTGTCCATGGGATTCTCCAGGCAAGAATACTGGAGTGGGTTGCCATTTCCTTCTCCAGTATGTAAGTATGTAGGTAAAGCAAACTTAAAAAATGTAAGAAATTCAATTCGAAATAGCCTCCTAAATTCAGTATGACATGTAAATACATAATTTTAGATAGATCCCTGGTGGCTCAGATGGTGAAGATTTGACCTGCAATGCAGGAGATCTGGCTTCTATCCCGAGATTGGGAAGATACCCTGGAGAAGGGAATGGCTACTCACTCCATTATTCTTGCCTGGAGAATTTCATGAATGGAGGAGCCTGGTAGGCTATAGTCCATGGGGTCATGAAGAGTCAGACACGACAGAGCAACTAACGCTTGCACTTTTTTTCCCACATGTATTTATGTGTAGATATGTCTGAGAACGGCAAGTGTGAAGTGCAGGCCCTCACGGGCATCCTGGTGTCTAGGGTTACTCAGTGTGCTCACAGGCAGTTTTATTTATCTTTCTTTGACTGGTCTGTGCCTCCAGTCTGGCACATATTTCAGAAAAGATTAAAGAATTAAGTAAATCTGATCATCTCAGTCCAGTATTATTTCTTCTTACACAAGAGATTATTTTTCCCCTTAAGTCTATATACAGTTTAAATACCAGATTGATATAATGGGAAGGAAATATTGGTTTTATTTTCCCCCAACATGCCCAGTTTGACCCTACATTATCTATTTGTGGTCTCATTCTCAGCAAAATTACATAGTAATTGGTAGAATTTTTTCATAGGATCTAAGAGTATAAAGTGATAACTGCTCAGTCATGGTTGACTCTGCAGTCCTGTGGACTCAGACTACTGTTCCTCAGTGCTTGGAATTCTCCCCGGAAGAATACTGGAGTGGGTTGCCATTCCCTTCTCCAGGGTATCTTCCCGATCCAGGAATCAAACCCAGAATCTCACATTCTAGACGGATTTTTTACCTTCTGAGCCACAATAGCATAACATCCCTCTGCAAATTAGTAGTAAAGTGTATGAATTTGTCTTTCCCAACGAGTACTCTTGCCTG
>SJYC01102390.1:0-15237 GCA_006408675.1 Madoqua kirkii | reverse complement strand
GAACTGAACTTCTTTCTCGTTCAGGAGGAGTTCAGGTATTAAGGCAAGAGGAATGGACTTGGGTAGAAGGTAGAGAAACGATCCCAAGCCAATCCAGCTTGGTACTTTATCAAAACTTAACTATTAATTGCAGAGTTAAAAACTGATGAAACCATGCTATGCAAAATTTGAAACATGTTTTTCCAGGTTTTCTTGATGTTAAAGTCTTAGTTAAATAATGGGAGATATACACAAAGGAATACTACTGGGCAATAAAAATGAATAAACTATTGATAGAAACATACTCTGAAGAATGAAAGAAGTCAG
Organism: Madoqua kirkii; assembly: GCA_006408675.1. NCBI lineage: Eukaryota > Metazoa > Chordata > Mammalia > Artiodactyla > Bovidae > Madoqua > Madoqua kirkii. The sequence continues at coordinate 14,931 of SJYC01102390.1, read as the reverse complement.
GCCTAAAAGATAACAGATGTTACTACGCCAGTCAGAGGAATCATCCTTGAAAAGTAATCCTACAAGAAGAGAAATGAGATCAGTAGTTGCCAGGGCCCGAGGGTGGAAGAAACGACTGACTGTAAAAGAACAGTGGGAACTTTAGGCAGTGATGGAAATGTATATATGACTACCTAGGTTGTAGACTTAAAAACTCCTAGATTTTTTGGCATCTAAAGTATACCTCAGTGAAGCTGACACAAAACATTAAACTATGAAAATTGCATGAACTCTCACTCAGAACTCAACATTCGCAACTTTCCCCATTTATAATAGACCGTCTTCATCTTCCCTGCATTCTGTTGTAAACAGAAAAACACATACCCCCTCCTCCATTCTCTCCTATCTGTAGGGGGTACACAAAAGTTCACTGATATGAGTAAACATGAGAATTTCTATTTTTTTAACCTAAAAAGACAAATGTGTTACATTTTTATATGTAAATTTACAATATATTACTCACTTGGAAACAGCTTCACATGCACTGGGGTGCACGCTCATGTATTTTATGAAAAGGATGTGTAGTCATAAAAAGTTTAGGCTGTGTCACTACAGAGCTAATATTGACATGTGGCAGACACAGAGCATGCACACACATCTTCACCCACACTTTGGAAGAAGCTGAAGAGTAGTCTGTTAATTCACCGAAGCTCCCCTTCACCTGCCTTTGCGCTGGCCTCTTGGTTAGGTGGACGTGTGTCAAGGAAGTGACCCAGAAATTAGGAAATTTATCATTTAACTGGTAGGTCACCTCAGGGGGAAGTGGTGGGCTTGGACTATTATCTCAGATGTCATGAAGAGGGCCATTCCCTCAACTTCATATGGGGGTGTAGGGGGGTGCTGCAAATGAGACTTCATGTATGCCACCTGAGGGCGGGCGGGGCTGCAGGTGAGGGCTGAAAGCACCACCTATAGCTTTACCAAAAAAAAATCTTACAGAAGTTATAGAAGTCCTCTTCTCTCCTTTTCACCTACAAGCTACCTGTTTTAGAACTCATGTAGGTCCATAAGTGACAAGCAGGTATTCCAATTTTCAATTGTTCCTCTAAAAGTCAAGTTACTTTTAAACTTCTCTTCAGCCAAAAAGTTTAACTGGTCTGGGTACTCTCCACATATATCAGAGCCATTCCCCCTCTTTTTGTTGGCGGGGGTGGGAGGTAGAAACAGCTAATTATTTATCTAATTTATATGACTTGGCATGGGTTAAAATTTTTGCGTCTGTGTGCCTACACATGTGTGTGTGTAAGCAATGGGGCTGCAGGTGAGGGCTGAAAGCACCACCTATAGCTTTACCAAAAAAAAATCTTACAGAAGTTATAGAAGTCCTCTTCTCTCCTTTTCACCTACAAGCTACCTGTTTTAGAACTCATGTAGGTCCATAAGTGACAAGCAGGTATTCCAATTTTCAATTGTTCCTCTAAAAGTCAAGTTACTTTTAAACTTCTCTTCAGCCAAAAAGTTTAACTGGTCTGGGTACTCTCCACATATATCAGAGCCATTCCCCCTCTTTTTGTTGGCGGGGGTGGGAGGTAGAAACAGCTAATTATTTATCTAATTTATATGACTTGGCATGGGTTAAAATTTTTGCGTCTGTGTGCCTACACATGTGTGTGTGTAAGCAAGCAAGAAGTGGGGGCGGAGGGGGTGGGGGTGTGCAGGAGAGGGCAGATGAAGAAAAATGGTCAAACACCACCAACAAATTCTTATTGAAAGTAACAGATTCCGGGAAGCACTTGGGAAAATTTTGTAAGCAATATTGTGATAATTTTTGAGAAACACTTGAAATTATGTGGGGAAACAACTTGGCATGCTTATTTGTTTTAGCAAATTTACATTTAAACACGTATTTCTGGGAGGGCACCGACCGAGAAAGATGAACCACTACCATACACAGTTTACTCTGGAACAGTCTGCTTGTATAAGTAAACAGAATTATACTCTTCTTTATTCACCAAGTTCTTTCAAGTGAGTGTGCTTTTCCAGAGTTTCAGGCTAATATTTCCAGGCCAGTTGAAACAATTGTAATATCTGTAGGCAGAGCGAGGCACGCTCATTTATACCATGATTGCACCAAATGGTTCAAATTAGACTTGATAAGAAAAAAAATCAAATTCGTTTTGGGTAATAAAAACTACCCGATTTCCATCATTTGGAAATTTGTGTTTTGCAGAATTTCTCAAGGGCATCATTTTACCTTTTAAATACAATGTTGACCAGTCCATTCTTGCTTCTTCTGCCCCTCCCCAGGACAGAAGGGTTCCATGAGAAAGAATCAACAGGGTGTGGTACAAAAAGAAATGAAAACTTGCAAAGAAAAATCAAGACTGGACTTTGTTAACATTCATGCACATTTATCCCTTCTGGGAAACAAATATGCTTTCCTCATCAACTCAAGCCCATCGATGTCATGAAATGTGCGCACAGACATCAGAGCTATGTATATATTGGCTGGCTGTGATTACAGAAGCTGGTGCTAAATTCAGTGTGCGTGGATTATAAAGGACCTATCTGAAGTATCTCTCCAATTCCTCCTTTTTCCCCCAAAGGAGAAATGAACTCTACAGGAATATCCACCACTGGTTAGAATGACAGAGCTCTCAAAAAACTTTGCCTTAAAGATTTCTCTGTCAAGGTGAGACTCTTATTAGTCCTTCTAACACAGGTCGGCTCTCTATAAATACCATTTGCACATTAGGGACTGACTTACTTATCATGTACATGTGCATGTACACAAACGTGTACCTGTAGAGAGACTACTATCCTCAGGTCACTGCACAACTCTTATTATAATCAGTCTTATTATAAGATGAAAAATGCTCAATCATGAAGAATCCGTAGTATACTAAGGAAAAGCATATCAAATAACTTGCCAAAAAAAAAAAAAAGAAAGTACAGAATTAAGGAACTCATCTCCTTGGATGAAACTGTTAGTTTGAAGGAAATGGGCCTTGACTGCAGTTGGGAGCAGAAGGAAAAGACAATGTGGTAATTTTATGTGATTTTTAGGTATGGCTCTGGCAGATTTTTCAAGAGATAAATCCCTACCATTTCTGTTCCTGATCCATATTTGAAACTACTTTTCAGTGAAGAAGGCATCTTTTAGAAGAAGAAACAAATTATTGAGAAATTGAACAATACACCATCCCAAAATGACCAGTTCTCAAACCAAGAGGAATCAAAATGCCAAGGCATTAGTTTTAAATGGCTCTTCTGATTTTTTTAAAGTATACTGACTTTTGATATAAAAATTTACTTTGTTATAGAATGTTCTTGATTATGGACCAGATGAGAACATATAATTCATAGAGGACGATTGCTTTTCTCCTCAACCGTCTGTACAGCAATTTTATTTTAAAATCTGTGATTATGATAGATCACTCCAGGGTTACAACATATTTAATCACAGAAACTCCAGCTAAGCTCTGTTAAAGACCTGTCAGGATTTCTTCCTTGTACCCAGGAATTTTAGCTTGTCTGGCTTTAAACCAGGTCCATGCATTTCTTCTGTGGGTATTTGTTTGCAAATAAATAAAGCAAGTGCCTTGCTTTGCCATCTACAGAATTTTCAGAAGTGTAAATTACTTTCTACAATATCTAGAATTGCACTTCAAAGAGTCCAAAGTTATTTTTCACATTACCTAACTCCACTGTAAATCAAATCTGAGAAACTTTTATGACACAATACATTTTAATAATTAACAATGGTATCTTAAGAATCATTTAAGTTTCAAAATAGGAAATCTCAAATCCAGCAGATCTTTATTCCTAGAAGATCAACCTTTAATATAAAATTACCCATGCATCTTTAAGCACAGAGTATCTAACTCTGAACTTAGAGGCCAAAAGAGAATTTGGATCTTAAAATTTCAAATTTTGGTTATGCTTAATGTAACTTCCTCATATTCAGCCTCAGAGGAGAATAAAGAAGATAAGCAAATGACACCTGAATTCCAGTCTTCGTTTTGCCAATGACCAGCTGTGTGACTATGAAGTAACCAGGACCTAGTTTCATTTCCTTACATGTAAGTAAGAGTCCTAACTAAACTTTCTTGTTGGTGGTGTTTAGTTGCTACTGTGTCCAACTCTGCACCCCTAAGGACTGCAGCCCACCAGGCTCCACTCTCCAAGGGATTCCCTGATAAGAATACTGGAGTGGGTTGCCGTTTCCTTCTTCAGGGAATCTTCCCAACCCAAGGATCAAACCTGGGTCTCCTGTACTGGCAGGCAGATTCTTCACCAAGCCACCAGGGAAGACCCACTAACTTTCTAAGCCTTACTAAAAAAAAATCAAATTCCTGTATTTGACTATTTATACCTAGAATCTGGACACAAAAGACATTTCAATTAAAATGTTTCCAACCTTAGGCTAAAATTTTTCCTCTCAACCAACTTGTGTATGTACAACTTACTTTCAAAACATATGTGTTTATGACTGAAAATATGCCAGCATGAGTTACTGTATGGTTCCGTAATCTGCATGCTTCTCTTGATGCTTTATCAGTAATGTGATTAGAGGTAGTAATTCCTGTAGATTACCTTTTACTCCTGGTCAATTTAATGATCTGTTCAAGTGAAAACTTCGCCTGTACAGGAAAACTGCCCAGGAAGTTCTTTCGAAGGCCTCATATCATTTTATCAATAGAGTCTGTGGAAATCCTGTAAAACATGAGGCTCAGCCATTCCAAAATAAATATATTATATCTCCATCAAGCTATATAAATAAATATCTGTAGTTCTCCTGTGATCTCTGGAGTCCTGAGAAACAGCAATATCTGTATATAAGACTCTTGCCTCAATTAAACCTTTTAAATCGACACAAATTACTCTTTTGGAGATGATCACCATGAGATGCTAGGGGGTAAGTCATTTTATGGTTCAGGACAGCAAAGGAACAGTTTGAAATCCTCAGAGAAGACACTAGAAACAGGAGGAAGGAGAAGGATGGGCCCTGCAAGTGGTCTTGTTTTCTTCTCCACTCAGACATAAAGATAAAACCTGAGTCCTTGGACAGCGATAAATCTGCTTGCCTGGCAATAAATGCCACTCACCAGAGCCTGTGCTAGCATTTTCCTTTGAGCTTTACGTCTTCTAGTTTACTTTTCTTTCCATAACCAATGTTCTGCCACCAAGCTTGTAGAAAGCTTCCATCTACCAGGGGTCTGTTGTCTTGTTTTCTTCTCCCCTCAGACATAAAGATAAAACCTGAGTCCTTGGACAGCGATAAATCTGCTTGCCTGGCAATAAATGCCACTCACCAGAGCCTGTGCTAGCATTTTCCTTTGAGCTTTACGTCTTCTAGTTTACTTTTCTTTCCATAACCAATGTTCTGCCACCAAGCTTGTAGAAAGCTTCCATCTACCCAGGGGTCTGTGCTGAGGTTTTATGTATCTAAACACAAACACCAGAGAGACCCTGGCATTTCCTGATGGGCTTTCCTATAATGTCTGATAAACAGCAAAAATGGGTGCAAAAAAACCCACTTTTTTTTTCACGATGAGATGATTTTCCACATTAGGTAAGAGTCAAAACCTTGGAATGAATTCAAGGTCACAACCTTCAATCTCTGTATGAAGTTTGTCTGTACAACCAAGATCCTCAGTACTCATATTCCAGCTTCCAAAGCTTAAAAGGCTGATTCTAGCTCACATATTATACTTTGAATCGCTCCACAACTGAAGCTGATTCAATAACCCTAAGGAACTTAAACATATTCATTAGGAAGTGGGGGAGCAGAGGGAGAAAAGAACTGAACATTCACTAAGCAGTATTCCATATAACAGGAGGAGGACGGAGTGCGTGATTGAACAGAGATGTATTGGGAGATTTAACTTTGCTCTTCTCTGGGTATAAGAATGGCAGTAGAACACAAAGATTAATTTCCTGCTTTAGCATTCATCAGGGAACAACACATTATTACTTGTAACACATACACGAGGTTGTTGATGGATATACTTTCCTTTGATTGCTCAGATTAAATGTGTTCCTACAAAAGGTACCCCCACAGGTATGTGTGTAATTATCAATCTACATATGCGTTATCCGATTGCATTTCTATGTATTTCTAAGCTATCAGTGTAGCTATTAGACATTTTATCTGGCCACAAAACAGAGGTGATTGGGGGTCGGTGGCTGACTGAAGAAATAGAAGATCAAAAAATGTAATCATCAGAGTAAATAATCAACATATGGCACTATAACGCCAAACTCAGATTTCCAAAATAGAGGAGGGGGAGGCATGCATTACGGAGCACAAGGTAATAACTGCGTCTGCATGCCTTAATACCCTCTTGTCCCAGCAGTCCTGACTTTCGAAGCAGCCCACTTCTCCACATTAACGGTAGTCATTTGGAGAGCAGCAAACGTGCCATTAGAAGCACTTTTACAAGTGTATATTCATCCACCAATTAGCTTAATGTGGCCGCTTTCTGCATATTTTCTATCCAGGCTTGCACAAATCTTATTAATATTTCCCCCTAGCGCTTTGACAGATTACCTTGTCATTCGCATCCTGGAGCCTTTTAAACAATATGGGTAAACTACTGTTTGTGAGGTTAATGACAATTATCCCCTAATTACTGCATAAGTCACTCAGTCCACTTTATCTCATAGGCAGGGTTCTGCTCTGTGTATCTGCCATTGTGTCACCGTAAATGAATCTTGTATTGCTATGTTTATCTGCCACTGCCTTGTAAATTATACTGACAGAAGAATGAACAAATTACTGCATGTCATCACTTAAATACTGCTTCTGAAACTGAAGGGGAAAAAAAAAAAAGCAGCTTCAGCACAGAGCTTGAATTGCGATTTTAGCAGATCATTAGTAAAAACATATTTAATGTTTTCTGCTATATTTCAAGGCAGATGGCTTGGAATATGTAGTGAATTCATGATGGCACTGGGGGTAAGTGGAAGGTAAAGAGCAGCGGAAGTAAAAGAAAAAAAAGGTGAAAACAAAAATGCCTGCCCAACCTCCTGAATGCATTTCCTATCATTCTACAGCTGATGTGGTACTCTTGAACTATCTTTCAAGATTTTTCAATTCCAAATCAAATTCCATGGGTTAGGGATAAGCTACACTCTTCAGCTAGGATAATTTTTTTTTTGGGGGGGGGAGGGTTACTTATAATCAGTCCAGACAGAAAACATGGAATCTGTGTAATTGAGAAGAGAGACTGTAATAAAGGCCACAGGCTAAGCCAATTTCATTGATGCATTTTTAAACATCATTAAACAGGCTCACAAATACTGCTTCCAAAGTTGCATTGGAAATTGTTTAACAATGATTACATCAGTGAAATTAGTTTAGTCCCCCTTACTGCCTCAGGGTGACTGTATCTGCTCTAATTTACACGGAAAACAGGACAGTCTGAGTATCTTTAAATTTAAAAATGTAAGCCATATTGAGCCAACTACAAGTAATTTAGAAGACTTTGTTTTTAACCAGAAATCTGCAGTTCTGAAGATTATCAGGTGAACAAATGTTTGCATGAGAACGGGAAGAAACAGCTGGCTTCCTAAGATGACTGTCATTTAATGAGTGTCTTAAAACATTGTGAAATGAGAAACATTCAAAATGCCTCCATTTAAATGACGCCAGGTTGGCTGACAACTGACAAGCGTAAGTGACAGAGCCATCTGAAGGATAGGTGTGTAGAAAGCTGGGTGTGTGGAAAGCTTGCATCAATCTGCCTTATGAAAGCCACGAGCATGTAAAGGAGGGCCCACAGCACTGATGATGAAGCTATTTGGTGGAAGCATACACACGTGCACAGACAGAACCTTCTGGTGCATTCACTAAAAAGGGTAGGGAAAAGGCTGCAGTGGAGAAAAGGAAAAACATGAAAGCCGGAGTTGATGGCCTGACCCACGGGCCTCAGGGACCCCAAATAAACCCCTAGGGGCTCCCTGTGATCCCCTCAAATCGATCTTAGTGTCTGTCCTGTGTTCAGTCAATGCAGCTACAATCAAGCAAGTGTTGCAATCAAATATGAAAACGCCATACAACGTTCTTTGCTTTCAGTGTGTTAAGCCAAAGTTAAGGGTTACATCAGTTAATAGCAGTTAAGACTGACATCACTGTGACATCCACTAAGGGATTTAATTTTTCCTGACCTTTAAAAAAAAAAAAACTAAGCTACCTATGGATATTGAGTAAGCTAGATTTCTTTCTTTTTTTTTGGGGGAAGTACATTTCTAAATCATTAATTTCCTTTTTAACACTGGATTTTCTTGCCTTAAAAAAAAAACAACAAACACATTGCTAATGGTACAGCCACTCTGCTTGGTTGGAGATAGGGGGGGGCCGCACTTAGGGGAGATAAGTTCTTGGTGTCACCTCAGAGAAGAGGAGCACAAACAGTACTTTCTTGAGTTTGTAAAGTCAATGATGGTTACAGAAAGGGAGACAGTGCTGGAGGGATCAATATAAATGCCCAAAGGCACCTGGGTGTAAAGTAACAGATGAAGACAGCCATTAAGAAACAAATCGGATTCCCTTGCTCACTGTAATCCACTCTTTACAGATTTTCATCAGGTTTCCAAAAACTGAGACTCAGAATATTTCATTCCCCTTCCTGGCAAAGCTTCAGGGGCTTCCTATTGTGAAGAGAGCAAAAAATCCCCTTATCTGGCATCTGAAATCCCTTCAGGTGCTAGTGGTAAAGAACCTGCCTGCCAATGCAAGAGACAGAAGTGACACAGGTTCGATCCCTGGGTTGGGAAGATCCCCTGGAGGAGGCACTGGCAACCCACTCTCGTATCCTTGCTGGAGAATCCCATGGGCAGAGGAGCATCTGGCAGGCCGCAGTCCATAGGGCCGCACAGTGTTGGACACAACCGAAGCGACTTAGCACAGCTGCACAATACAGACCCAATCCACCCTTCCTACATCATCTCCTGCCAGGACCTCTGAACTCCAACTGCGAAGATCTTCTTACCATTAACACCAGGTTCAGTAAAATCTCACCTGCTTCTGAACCTTGTGCTTCTGACACATTTCCATCCATCAAGGTCCAACTGAAATTAGCCTATAAGATATTTCCTGTCCTACCCTTTTCCTTCCTTCTCCCCACTCCCAACAAGAATTACCTGCCCCTTCAGCGATCTGCTTGTATTTCTACATCATGTGTACCTCTTTATCACAAGAGTATTGTACTTTATATACCAACTGCTAGGATGAATCAATACTGAGTGAATTCATTAGTATTAGGAATGCAGGGATTGGGAGGCAATTTAGAGGTCATCTAATGCCACTTTTTAATTGTACAGAAGAGAAAATTAACAAATATCTTGCCCAAGATCAGGAAGCCAGAGTGTGAGGAGCTGACTTGAGAGAACTGTCCAGCTCCTCTGAGCCAGTGGAGTGCTTTTCTCACAATACTGTCCTTTTCTTTTATGCTGGTGTAAGGACTCTTGACTCAGGACAGAGAATACTGACTGTTCTGTACTTCCATGCGCTGGGTGTGAGTAGATTCCACTCAACTGGGAGTCTTTTCAACCCCAGACTAGCCCTACCTGGAAGCCATTTTCCCCTGGACTGGACTCTGCTGACTATCAAGAAGATGGCCAACACAAATGTGAACCATTCCCTAAGACCACTGGTGCAGGGAGGTGGCTTCATTATAGTGTGCTGGGGGTGAGAAAAAGTTAAGAATGGCAGCTTTAGCCATATTAATATGTTGGGGTTTCTTCCCTCTAAAAGTACCAGAAAATTATCCATTGCATTTGGAAAATGCTTTTGGCAGTGGCATTACATTTATGTTGGACATTTTCAGGATCAGTTTTAAATCCTGGCATACAAAGGACTAGAAGGCAAATGTAACAGTGTCCTATACATGGCTGATGTTATGTATTTGCCTATAGAATGAAGATATGCATTAAATTAGTGAGTTTAATATTAGACACAGAAATGACAAACCACTACAGTTAGAGATGTGCGTGCATGCACATTCCTTCTTCATTTTGTCTGCTGAAAATGACTGTACTTATTAATTCCTGAATCCTCATCCACCTTCCCATCAAGCCTGCCATTTTTCATCTCTAACCTGCATCTGCTTTATCACTTTCCTGAGAAAAATATTACGTCTGAGGGTTTCTTTAGGGATTCTGCCTCTAAACTCAGTTGCTCAAGAAAAACTGTTATCTGAATTTTGAAAACAAAACAAAATCTGAAATACACTAAGGCATGGAGGCAACTGAAAATGCTATTTTCAGGCTCTGAGTTTGCTTAAATAATACATAGTTGACCCTTGAACAATGTGGGGTTATTACTGACCCTCTGAACAGTCAAAAATCAGCATATAGCTTTTAGCTAGTCCTCCATATACAAGAATTGATTTCTCTATCTGTGGTTCCATATTGAGGATTCAACAAATTCTGGAATATGTAGACTGTTGTATTTACTATTGAAAAACATCTGAGTGTCAAACTTGTGTTGTTCAAGGGTCAGCAGTAGACTCTGAGCTTGTCTTTCTCATATATATTAAATGGATAAAAATAGCTACCTGCTAGGGCTGAGCCAACACATCAGAAAAGACCCCAATGCTTGGAAAGATTCAAGGTAAAAGGAGACGGGCTGGCCGAGGATGAGATGGTTAGATAGCGTCACTGACTCAATGGTCGTGAATGTGAGCAAAGTCTGGTAGATTGTGGACAACAGAGGAGCCTGGCGTGCTGGTGGTATGCTGCAGTGGATGAGGTCGCAATGAGTCAGACACGACCTAGCAACTGAACAACAACAAAGGGCTCTGAGGGTTAAAGAAAAACAATAATGCCTACACCTTTTTGAGCACTTACAACAAGCCAAAGAGGCTTCTAGGAAGCATATGTGTATTATGTTCATACACTCAAATCAGGTTTGAAGTACTGTTACCAGATCCCACTTTACAGATGGGGAAATTGAGGCACATAAAAGTTCATTAACTTGCCTAAAGTCATAAAGCTAGCAATTTCTGGAGCTGGGATGCTAGTCAGTGATCTGAGTCCAGAAGTACACTGAAACAGACAGAAGGCACTCCTGTTTGCAGCCCCCACGCCAACCTCCAGCAGGGCCTATTTTCTCTTCCCAATGTTCTCTCCAAACTGAAATCCAGGCTTGAATAACTTAGTTGTCCAGTCACATACCTGTCTCTTTATACGTATTCTCTCAAGCTTAGTTGATGTCCCACATCAACTAAATGGATTATTTTAACCATTTCTCATACTTCCCATTTACTCTTTTTATCTCACATTTTGACTACATTCTAATGTCAAGTTTCATTCCCTAAAGTACATCTCTGGACACATTACAACTTTTCCCTCCAAACTACACTTCAACAGTTCCCCCCGCTAAATGACTTAAGCACAGATTCTTCATGCTAGTATTTAAGAACTGTCCTCATCAGCTTTTAACTCTTGCTTCTTTTGTGCACACTCTGTCACTGGAAACTGGACCAATCAACTATCAGGGCACACACTATGTTTTCTCACCACACCACATTTTTGTCTACACTGTCTCTTCCACTTGGAAGGCTGGCATCAATTTTCTAGAGGCCCACTATCAGCTAAGGCCCACTATCAGCCAAGGCCCTCTTTTCAAATATTACTTCTATCATAAATTCTATGATCTACCCAGAATTCCCATTTGCTTTTCTTTTTTTTCAGTCTTTTAGTTTTTATTTTTATAAATTTATTTTTTTTTGTCTACACTGTCTCTTCCACTTGGAAGGCTGGCATCAATTTTCTAGAGGCCCACTATCAGCTAAGGCCCACTATCAGCCAAGGCCCTCTTTTCAAATATTACTTCTATCATAAATTCTATGATCTACCCAGAATTCCCATTTGCTTTTCTTTTTTTTCAGTCTTTTAGTTTTTATTTTTATAAATTTATTTTAATTGAAGGTTAATTACTTTACAATATTGTATTGGCTTTGCCATACATCAACATGAATCTGCCACAGATATACACATGTTCCCCATCCTGAACCCCCCTGCTCCTTCCCTCCCCATACCATCCCTCTGGGTCGTCTCAGTGCACCAGCCCCAAGCATCCAGTATCATGCACTGAACCTGGACTTTAATTTTAACCACATTCCATTATATTGGTTACATGCAATTTCAGAAAACTAAGATCATGGCAATCAATCCCACCACTTCATGGCAAATAGATGGGAGAAAAGAAATGGAAACAGTGGCAGATTTTATTTTCTTGGGCTCTAAAATCTATGCAGATGGTGACCACAGCCATGAAATTAAAGGTGCTTGCTCCTTGGGCAAAAATTTATGACAAACCTAGTGTGTGTGTGTGTCTTAGTTGCTCAGTTGTGTCCAACTCTTTGAGACCCATCCACTGTGGTCCACCAGATGCCTCTGTCCATGGGATTCTCCAGGCAAGAATACTGGAGCAGGCTGCCATATTCCTCACTAGGGATCTTCTGACCCAGGGATTGAACCCAGGTCTCCTGCACTGCAGGCAGATTCTTTACACTGTCTAAGCTACCAAGGATGCCCATGACAAACCTAGACAGTGTATTAAAAAGCAGAGATATGGACAGAAGGTCTATATAGTCAAAGCTATGATTTTTCCAGCAGTTATGTATTAATGTGAAAGTTGAACCATAAAGAATGTTGAGCATTGAAGAACTGATGCTTTCAAACTGTGGTGCTGGCAAAGACTCCTGAGAGTCCCTGAGGGAAATCAACCATGAATATTCAATGGAAGGACTGATGCTGAAGCTGAAGCTCTAACACTTTGGCCACTGATGTTGAAGCTGAAGCTCCAAAACTTTGGCCACCTGATGCAAAGAGCCAACTCATTGAAAAGACCCTGATGCTGGAAAAGATTGAGGGCAAGAGGAGAAGGAGTGACAGAGGATAAGATGGTTGGATGGCATCGCTGACTCAATGGACAGGAGTTGGAGCAAACTCCAGAAGATAGGGAAGGACAGGGAAGCCTGGTGTGCTGCAGTCCATGGGGTCACAAAGAGGTTGGACACAACTTGGCAACTGAATAGCAACTTGCAGTGTAGCCAGGCTCCACAGTACTCATTTTATATCCCTATAGCAACCATGGTGGCACCTCACACATTTTAAGCAAATGACTTTGGCTTTATACCGATTCATTTCTGTTGACAACTGATCACTTGTAACTTCTGTAAATTCACTATTTTCTTTAGATGGATTTTTACTAGATATCTAAAAACAGTATGAGTCCAAAACCTAACTTGTCCAATATCTGGCTAGGCAGTCATATGCAAAAGCAGATATCCACAAGTTATATATTATGTACTTAAGAAATAAAGTCCTTGGTTGGTTCTATGCTTCCAATATCATTTTATTTACTGTTTAGGGACAAAAAAGTAAATTTCGTAAAATGCAAAAGGAAATGACAATACAGAAAGAGTGACTGTCATAGGAAAGTAAGCTGGGGTGGGGGGGGGAAATTTGGGAATAAGAAACAAAGTATTAGAAAGGGAGCTCGAAAGTGCATATATAGAATATGAATATACATTTAAAATTTGACAGACTAAAAATGATTTCCACATGTGGCCAACAGTGAATTACTCAATGTTAAAACTGAATATCAGAATATTTAAAATGATTTGACTGCAACAGTAAGTAGCTGAATTCTGGCCAGGGTTTTAGGAATATCAGTATGAGCAGACTGCGTACAGAAGAGGAGGACACAAAACTATAGAAAGATTTGGTAAAGCTAAAAGGGCAAAGAGAAAATTAATACCTAGGTATATGAAAGTAGAGGCTGCGGTAGTCAATTTTGAATATATCAATTAAATTCTTACTATGGAACTCTGGTTGTGTGCCAAAAGTAAAATACACAGGATGGGGAGTAAAAAAGCATAGAAAATATATGTTGATGATTTAACATGAAATGTATTTTTTTAAAAAGGAAACATTACAGATTACCTATTTAGCTAGTCTAAATTATAAAATATAAAAGGCTTTCATTTTTAATTTTATTGAAAAAAATTTAAAATCTATACAGAAACAGAAAAGACCCCCAAATAGTCAAAGTAATCCTAAGAAAGAAAAAAGGGAGCTAGAGGAATAAGGTTCTCTGACTTCAGACTATACTACTGATACAAGCTATAGTTATCAGAGCAGTGTATGGTACTAGCACAAGGACAGAAATATAAATCAGTGGAATAGAACAGAAAGTCTAGAAATATATCGATGTATCTACGGTCAATACAGAAATGTTATGGACCTAACAGGCGCAGAAGATATTAAGAACAAGTGGCAAGAATACACAGACGAACTATACAAAAAAAGATCTTCACAACCCAGATAATCATGAAGGTTTGATCACTCACATTCACCTAGAGCCAGACATCCTGGAATGTGAAGTCAAGTAGGCCTTAGGAAGCATCACTACGAACAAAGCTAGTGGAGGTGATAGGATTCCAATTGAGCTATTTCAAATCCTGAAAGCTGATGCTGTGAAAGTGCTGCACTCAATAAGCCAGCAAATTTGGAAAACTCAGCAGTGGCCACAGGACTGGAAAAGGTCAGTTTTCATTCCAATCTCAAAGAAAGGCAATGTCAAAGAATGCTCAAACTATCACACAATTGCACTCATCTCACATGCTAGTAAAGAAATGCTCAAAATTCTCCCAGCCAGGCTTCAGCAATATGTGAACTGTGAACTTCCAGATGTTCAAGCTGGTTTTAGAAAAGGCAGAGGAATCATAGATCAAATTGCAAATATACACTGGATTCTCAAAAAAGCAAGAGACTTTCAGAAAACATCTATTTCTGCTCTATTGACTATGCCAAAGCCTTTGACTGTGTGGATCACAATAAACTGGAAAATTTTGAAAGAGATGAGAATACCAGACCAGCTGACCTGCCTCCTGAGAAGCATGCAGGTCAGAAAGCAACAGTTAGAACTGGACATGG
>SJYC01102389.1:0-42352 GCA_006408675.1 Madoqua kirkii | reverse complement strand
TCCCTTCTCCAGAAGATCTTCCCAACCCAGATCAAACTGGGGTCTCCTTCACTGCAAGCGAATTCTTTACCAACTATCAGGGAAGCTTAGAACAGTAAGCCTCTCGTCAATTATAGAATGGTGGAAACACCCCCAAACCCAAGTTCCTAGATGCTGCTGCTGCTAAGTCATGTCAGTCGCATCCAACTCTGTGCAACCTCATAGACGGCAGCCCACCAGGCTCCTCTGTCCCTGGGATTCTCCAGGCAAGAACACTGGAATGGGTTGCCATTTCCTTCTCTAATGCATGAAAGTGAAAAGTTAAAGTGAAGTCGCTCAGTTGTGTCCGACCCTCAGTGACCCCATGGACTGCAGCCAACCAGGCTCTTCTGGAGAGAGTCCATGGGCAGCAGCGAAGACCCAGTGCAGCCAAAAAAAATATATATATATATTTTTAAGAAAGACAGTACTGAAAATGTCATCTGTCCCTAAAGCGAAAAAACTCTACCATTATAAACTGTACAATACACACATCAAATTAAAGGTTCAAGGAGCCAAGGGTCTGTGTTAGCTTCATTTCCTTTAGAGAGTATTCATTCAAATGAGTATTTAATGTATCAAATGTTATTTATTAGAAGATGCAACTAATGGTTCCCCAGAAAAGGCCTCTGGTCCAATAGAGGCTGGAAAATCAGCTTTTGTGGGCATTTTCCATTCACTTCTAATAACAAAAATCAGTATGGGGATGTTTACAAATCTCTTGGTTTTCATTTTATATTAAAATAGGGAAGAGAGTCTTCATTGTTGTCTAAAACTGGTTCATCAGTACGTCTACCATCATGACATCCAACTTATTTATGGAATTCTCTTAGAAATGTAAGATTATTTAGGAGAAGAAAATCAAGGCAATCCACTAACTATATGTGAAAGTTGTAAAATTCTAATTTCAAGTCAACATTTCCTGAAGCAAATTTCCAAGGTAGGAACTGACCTTCAGATCTAACTAAAAGGATCTCAGAAATGTGCATTAAAGAGAGAGGTAGAATGTGGACTTAACTTCAATGAAGAGTAATGACCACTGTTCACCAAGCACTCACTATGTGCCAGCACTAAGGGGAAAGAAAAGCACTCCACCTACATTGCTGTTGTTTGGTCACTAAGACGCATCCACCTCTTTGCGACCCCATGGACTGTACCCACTAGGCTCCTGTGTCTATGGAATTTTTCAGCTATGAGTATCAGAGTGGGTTGTCATTTCCTTCTCCAGGGGATCTTCCTAACCCAGGGACTGAACGCACGTCTTTGCATTGGCAGGCGGTTTCTTTATCACTGAGTTACCAGGGAAGCCTTCACTTGCACAGCCCCCTCAGTTACCCCTTCACTCAGTACACAAAGGAGGGTTAGAAACTGTACTGCAACTCAAGTCCAGAGGAAGGGGAGAACATGGAGCAAGTACATGCACTGTCCTCCCGTGGAGTTTCCTGGTTCTGGTATGAGCATCCCCGCTGAGTGGGGAGATGGAGAAAAAAAAAAAAAAACATTCCTTCCATATCACACAGGCAAGGCAGGTGCAAAAACCTCACAGTCTCTTGTGAATAATACCACCAATCAAGACTGAAATCCTTATTTAAGTAATAATAATAATAAAAAAAAACAATTAGAGAGTTAAATGGAAGCTAAAATACACCCCAATGCATGTATTACCTTCTTCCCTTGGATATTAGTCAGAATTTAGTGTCATGAGGTAGAATTTGTCCTGAAGGTGTGATTGTGTTATAGAACATGCATGCCTCTCTCCCTCTGCAAAATGGTCTGATGCTCACAAGAAGCTCGCAAAGACGCAAGAGACGTAGCACCGGCTAAGAGTCCTAACTGAGAGTGTGCTTCGTAAACAACATTCTGGGAGTTTCCAGGCCTTTGTAAGTAACTCTCTCAGGCCACAGGTGTTGGATTTGTTTTCTGTGGCTTGAGGGTAAAGCTCTGCCATGGATTTTACTCCACTTAGGGGGTGGGACGCGAGGCTCTGGGCAAAATGAAACATGGAGGTCTTTGATCACTCCAAGCCAACAAGGAGGAACACACCCATGTGTAAAAGTCCCTGATCCAAGAACATTTACCATTCTCCCCAGAAGCACAGGCAACAGGCAGGCAGGAGAAGGGGGACTCGGGACCTGGGCCTGAGGCTCCCACACACATAGCAACAAAGCAAACAGCAGGCAAACAGCAGCTGCACCGACACGGGAAGATGGAGGCTGGTTTTTAGATCTTACACGGAGAGAACAAAGTCATCCCCATTAATCGCAAGGAAGACAAGTGGGAAGTTGAGCCGCTGCATCTATCCACAATAAAAAGAAAAAAAAAATCATGGCAAACACATATACTCTGGCATGTTATCTTTCATTTACATAAACCACAGGCTACACAGACTTCCTATGGCCACAGTTGCCTGCTCCATTATCCCTAGCTCTAAGGGTTTTGAGAAAGAAGAGGGAAGGAAATGGGCTAAAAATATTTCCATTATATATGGAATGGATTGTTGCCAGGTAAGTATTTTTTAGCCTTCAAGAACACTTTAACATGGGTTTCTGGCAAAACTTTTAATCACTGAATAAATATTTTATTAAAGTTAATAACACTGAACGAGAGGCCAACTCCATGTTGTATCACAGAAGTCACAGTTTAAAAAGATTGATAGCTTACGACGGAGGGGAAATTCAGTAAAAGAGCAGAAGAGATCACTGAATGTGGGGGAAAAAAATGGATATGCTCCGGTTGTAACAATCCTAAAATACACTCTCCACAGAAGTAAGGGGAAGCAGAATGGAGTAGGAAACAAATCACATCATATAGAAATAAAATAAGATACAGTGTAGAGTGTGAAGTCACAGGTCTGAGCGCCAGCGCTAAGCTGTTTCCTCACAAGCTATATGATCACAATGAGCCTCCTTCCCAGCTATGAAAGTAGATGGTCATACTTGACTTTTACTATTGTCCTTAGGATTATTAGTCATTATTAGGGTTGAGTTAAGTACAAAGGCTCATTACAGGCTTTGCTGAATTCCAAGGCACACTGCAGGCACTCAGTAAATACTTGCTCACAGATAGGCTGCTAGCTTTAGCATAAATCCAAGGATTAATTGAAATCTTGACCTTACATCCAGAAATCTGTACAAGATGATCTACTGAGACTGCATACAAAATAATAAACAGTAAGTGACACAACAGACTTTTAAGACAAAGGTTAAATTTTTCATAAACTACAGTAATGGTTACTGGAAAAACTCTACTTTGATCAGCTTAAGAGTCTCCAGGTTCCAGGTGCCATGTAAAACATGCAGAGAGGAAATCTTATTGTGATAACAGGATCTTTTCTGAACATTTTTCACATGAATGTCATTCACTGAATCCATGACAAGTCTTTCTAAAAAATGATCATTCTATCCTTTTTGTTTACTGGCTTGTTGGGTGTTCGCTGTACATGTGTGTAAGAGAAACACGTGTATACAGAGAAACCAGGGTCCTTTTCATTTTTAATAAAAAGTATGGCAGGAATCTGCTTCTGCTTCTCCAGTAGAATGGAACTTCTTTCATAGAACAGAGATGCCACTTGAATGAGGATTTATGATGTGATGAGAGCCAAATATTTCACAAATGAAGCAACCATATAGGTGATTCTGTAAATATTTTATTAATCCTCTAAGAGCCTCCTAAGTAAGGCCTCACAGATGCTTATATTTTTAATCTGCTATGAATAAACGCTACAACCCAGTGCCTGCATTCCGATGACCCAGGACTAGAGAGGGGAGTGCACACGGTTTGGGGTGTCTCAGGTACAACTACCTGTCAAGACAGAGAACCCAGTGACAGCCTCCCCCACCAGGGACGGCTTGCTCCAGTGATTCAAGGAGGTTACAGGCCCTGAATCAAGGAGGCAGCAGACCTCGATGTCAGCTACATGGTTTTACATACTTACCATGACAGGGGTGCTCAGCCTTCCTGGGAATTTATTCCAGTAGAAGAAGTACTGCTTTTCCAACAGCATCTTCCTACTTGCCACTGAGCTGGACAGCCACTGGCTTCTCCTGGGCTTCCAGGTCACAAATGTTGGGCGTGTGCTCTTCAAGGTACGTTAAAGGAAACACAATCTCGCTTGTGCTTCCTAACAAATGATTTTTGTAATGCCTCTCCTTGACTTCATTCGCATACTTCTAGTTGTAGACATTTAGCTACAAGACACATTCACAGTTGCCTGCTTCTCATCACATGCGGTTCCTATTAACATTTAATGAGTATCCACTGGCAAGTCTGTGGACTGCTCTCCCCCTTCACCCCAGAGATCCTCCTGCTGTCTCTGAGCTAACACAGGATTTCTTCACTAACATTCTTTTTTTTTTTTAAATAACTCAAAACCAGCTCAAAACTCATTCACCAGCCAAAGAAAAAAGTTATTTATGTCTGCTGAAACATGGCATACGGATGTAAATGAAATTTGGCCTTACTCTAAGAATTAATAAAGTATCTCCTGGAGAAGGAAATGGCAACTCACTCCAGTATTCCTCCCTGGAGAATCCCAGGGATGGAGGAGCCTGGTAGGCTACAGTCCATGGAGTTGTAAAGAGTCAGACACGACTGAGCGACTTCAGTTCTTCTTCTTGTTTCATAACGAAATCATTAGATGCTATGATTTAATGTTGTTTAACAAAATTTAAACAGTATCTTTTCCATGCATCAACCCTTGAAAAGTTAAACCAATCATGCCCTCCTCTTCCAGAAGTCCTGCATCAAGAGAGCTGATGTTTGTGCCTCAACTCTGAATTATGTGCGTATACCTCACTAAGTGTGGAGATGACAGCTCTTCCTCTAACCTTTCTCAATGCTAAGAGCCCCAAGGGATGCTGCCCCAGTGATGATTCTAATCATTTCATTTCCTTGCCCCAACCCTCCAATGGTTCCCCATATTCCACAGCAGTGGTCCACAGACTCATGATCAGTAATGAAACTTTGAGTACACAGCCCAACACTGATATACTGACTTGAAGGAGTGATATAAAAACTCCTTAATAACTGGTAAGGCTAGGTAACAGTCAATCTGTATGGCTGCCATAACCAATCAGAAAACACCAGCCACAAAAGTAATTATTATGGACACACTTGTATACTGTCTGAATTTCACGCTCACACCATCTATATGTACTACTCTATACTAATATACAATGCCTTATATAATGTATTATGTGTACATATTCATATTGCCCACAAAGGTCCACACAGTCAAAGCTATGGATTTTCCAATAGTCATGTATAGATCTAAGAGTTGGATCATAAAGAAGGCTGAGCAGCAAAGAACCGATGCTTTCCATCTGTGGTGCCAGAGAATACTCTTGAAAGTTCCTTGGACTACAAGGAGATCAAGCCAGTCAATCCTAAAGTAAAAACCCTGAATATTCATTGGAAAGACTGATGCTAAAGTGAAGCTCTAATATTCTGGCCACCTGATGGAGGAGCCAACTCATTGGAAAAGACCCTGAGGCTGGGAAAGTTTGAGTGCAGAAGAAGGGGGTGCCAGGAGATGAGACGGTTAGATAGCATCATTGACTCAGTGGACACGAAGCAAACTATGGGAGAAAGTGGAGGACAGAGGAGCCTGGCAGTCCATGCAATTGCAAAGATATCAGACATGACTTGTCAACTAAACAACAAAACAACAAATTATAAGGCAAATTTAAGACAAGAAAAAATAAACACAGAACGTTATCATTATCTTCCCATTTCTCAATGTCTATACCACAAGCACGCCACTTAACAGATGACTGGCACAGAGTATAAGCTCAGAACACTTTTCTCAGGACAAGGCCCTTCGTGATCTGGCCTCTGGTTATCCATCCAGCTTTACTGCCTGTGAATCTTTTTACGCTCCAGCAGTAGGGATTCACAAAATTCAGGAAGAGGCTCCTCACAATTCCATGCTTTAGAGGACACTGTTCTTTAGCATGGATGGAATACTTTGTTCCTGAGAATCTCCTACTTTAGTCTTTTTTAGTGTCACTTCAATTGTTACCTACCTCTTTTGTGATGTCTTCTGATCTCCCAAGACAAAGTTAGCGAGGTTCATTTTTTTATTAATGTGATAGTAACAAGAGCTAATACTGCTCTGAGCATTTGCTTCCCACCAAGTATCCTGCTAGCTATTAAAACTTAATTATCTTCAATAATTTCCCAAACCATCATCACACGGTATGTACTAACTCTAAGCTAAGGCCTAAAAAGGTTGAAAGTCTTATTCACATGACATAGCTAACAGAAGGTAGGGAAGGCATTTAGGCTCAAGTCTGGCTTCCCTGGCGGCTCAGACGGTAAAGAATCTGCCTGCAGTGCGGGAAACCAGGGTTCGACCCCCAAGTCGGGAAGACACCGTGGAGAAGGGAATGGTATCCCACTCCAGTATTCTTGTCTGGAGACTCCCATGGACAGAGGAGCCTGGCAGGCTACAGTCCATGGGGTTGCAAAGAGTAGGACACGACTGGGCAATTAACACAGACACACACACACACACAGACATTGAAGTCCATACTCTTCCCTCCACTCGCCATACCTCCAATAACACAAACATCACATGGCAACCTAACTGCTGGTTTGTGCAACAACAAAACTTTTTAGCTTCATAGTCAAAACACTTAGGCACACAGTAAGCTTACGAAAAATGCTTGCTGAGAGACTGTATATCTGCTTACAAATCCTGTACTTTTAAATTAATTATGAGCCTATGTGCCTATGTGTAATGCGGAATATTACATTTTACCTCTGCGTGAGCTCTTTATGTTTTAAAGATTGTTACCGAGGTAGGTAGTGTTCAGTGCAGTTCAGTTCAGTCGCTCAGCGGTGTCCAATTCTGTGACCCCATGGACTGCAGCATGCCAGGCTTCCCATTGCCAACTCCCAAAGCCTGCTCAAACTCATGTTCATCAAGCCAGCGATGCCATCCAACCATCTCATCCTCTGTCATCCCTTTCTCCTCCCACTTTCAATCTTTCCCAGCATCAGGATCATTTCCAGTGAGTCAGTTCTTCACATCAGGTGGCCAAAATACTGAAGTTTCAGCTTCAGCATCAGTCCTTCCAATGAATATTCAGGACTGATTTCATTTAGGATGGACTGGTTGGATCTCCTTGCAGTCCAAGACTCTAAAGAGTCTTTTCAACACCACAGTTCAAAAGCATCAGTTCTTTGGTGCTCAGCTTTCTTCACAGTCCAACTCTCACATCCATACATGACCACTGCAAAAACCACAGCTTTGAGTAGATGGGCCGTTCTTGGCAAAGTAATGTCTTTGCCCTTTAATATGCTGTCTAGGTTGATCACAGCTTTTCTTCCAAGGAGCAAGCATCTTTTAATTTCATGGCTGCAGTCACCATCTGCAGTGATTTTGGAGCCCAAGAAAGTAAAGCCTCTCACTGTTTCCATTGTTTCCCCATCTATTTGCCATGAAGATGACTGGACTGGATTAGGTAATATGCGTGAACAAAATTTAGCCTATGACAGTGTAAGTAGCTCAGCTGTGTCTGACTCTTCGCAACCCCAGGGACTGTAGCCCAACAGGCTCCTCTGTTCACAGAATTCTCCAGGCAAGAAAACTAGACTGGGTAACCATTCCATTCTCCAGGGGATCTTCCTGACCCAGGAATTGAATTGGGTCTCTTGTGGCAGATTCTTTACTGTCTGAGCCACCAGGGGAGCTCAAAATTTAGCCTATGAATAGTAAATCTTGCATTCATCTTCTAAGAACAAGAAACTCTGAAAGAGGGGATGTTCAAATTGTATCAGTGATTCTCTTAGGTCTATGAGGATAAATTCTAGAGGCCCCAACCAACACTATATTGTGCTGCACTGACACAAAAGGGCAGAGAACTCTCTGGACAATGTGGGTACATAACCTTTTTCTATCTGTCTTCTCTTTCTCCTCTCATTTCCTGGAGGGAAGGAAGGAAGGAAGGATGGACAGAGGGATGAGTGAGCTCTGGGGCAGGGGATGAAGATAGAAAAGATGGTACAGTAACAACTCACAGGAAATGTTGCCTTGCATTCATCTGACAGAAAGAATGATACCAACTAGGAAAAACTGAGATCTCAGCTTTCTAAACGTGTCCTGACTGCTTTACCCTTACCTAGACTTTGGTGTGTGTTGTGTGCTGTGCTGAGTTGCTCAATCGTGTCTGACTCTCTGTGACCCCATGGACTGTAGCCTGCCAGGCTCCTCTGTCCATGAGGATTCTCTAGGCAGGAATACTGGAATGGGTTGCTATGCTCTACTCCAGGGGATCTTCCCAACCCAGGGATTGAACCCAGGTCTTCGGCATTGCAGGCAGATTCTTTACCTTCTGAGCCACCAGGGAAGTCCAAGAATACTGGAGTAGGTAGTGTATCCCTTCTCCAGGGGATCTTCCTAACTCAGGAATCGAACTGAGGTCTCCTGCTTTGCCGGCGGAATATCAGGGAAGTCCTGTGTGTGTATCCACTCCCCTTTACTCAACTGTGCACTCTGAGGAGAAAAATTCAGACAGCATCACCTGGTTCAGTCACCTTCTACCTCCTACCAGACTGGGTCTCCTATCTGATCAGGCCTAATCCAGTCTCAAGCCTTCAAACATACTGAAACTTCTGAAACACAAATAGGATCCACATCTTTCTTCCCTATTAAATCTCTTGGAAGCAAATACCATTTTATCAAATTATGGAACCATGAGGAGACACATCATAGAACCCAGCCATTGGAAGCTCTACTGACTGATACAAAAGTCAATATGGATAGTTATGAGGAGTAACTACTTAGGAAAGGGGGTAAATAGAAAAAACTCTGTTTTAATTATGTTGATATGGATCTGCTGATAGTACCACTAGGCCTCAGGTGAGTAGACATTTGAAAATGTGGAACTGCGGTGCTGAAGTAAGGTGGATGCAGGGAAACCAGCTCTGGGTCATCTCCCTTGAAGGCAGCAGTGGTAGCTCGGAAGATGGTCAAGGAAGATCTAGAGAGAAAGACAATCCTATGGGAGGACAGACTCTAGGAGAAAAGCCTGGAGCTGGGCAAGTTACTAGATGGGCAAGTCTGATGGCTCCCTGTGTGGTGGAATGTTCCCAGTGTGCAGTCAGCTTATCCCTATGGAACCAACACTCTCATCTCTGTGCATAAGTCAAGCCACTCAGGGAGCATGATGTAATGCAATCACATGGGCAGAGAGTCCAAAAGATTTCACTTTTGTAAACATAAACCATATGTCATATTTCTCATCTTCCAAATGGGACCCTACCTTTTTCCCTCATGGGCTTCTAACAAGAAACAAATCTGAAAGTGCTCTGAAAAGGTAGGACTGTCATACTTATGAATGCCTTTAAGGAGCTACAGTGGACTCTTTTGAATTAAAAGGCTAAGTGGACATATCCTTTAACATATAAAAATAAAAAGGCAACTATTTCTGGAGTTGATCCTAGTCCAACCACTGTGTAAGCAAACTTGGGCAGTCATTTCACCTCTCCTCGTCCCAATTTAAAGTGATTTAAATTTCATTCCTGACTATCTCATTAAGGTATTATGATGATTAAGTACTTAAAATGTCTTAAGATCCAGTGAGTAATGTCTTACCATTTGGGGGAGCAGTCATGTGATACTATGGCTTGTCTGAATAATTTTAAAAGCTGTGTGATGTTTCTCCAAATTCTCTGGGTCTTTGATATCAAAGATAAACAGACAAGATACCTGACTCTTGACTGAAGTAGCTAGCATTTGCTTTCAAGTTCTAAGAGAATTAGACTTTGTAACGACACTAATAGAATACAGTTATCCACAGTAAAATTTAATGTTGCTTACTACCCCTGATTATGCATCTTGAATAGAAGTTAGGAAGATGCAACCCAGCTTAAAAGAATACCTCTTCAGAACTCTTTGCGACCTCATGGGCTGTAGCCTGCCAGGCTCGGTCCACGGGATTCTCCAGGCAAGAATACTGGAGTGGGTTGCCATGCCCTCCTCTAGGGGATCTTCCTGACCCAGGAATTGAATCTGTGTCTCCTGCATTGCAGGTGGAATCTTTACCTCTGAGCCACCAGGGAAACCCCACACATCATGATATGTTGCTTTCTGAAAAGTCATTCCTCAGGTAGCACCAAGAGGAACATTATCATGTAAACAGGCAAGACATGGTGAGAGGTGGAGAAGAGAGGATAAGCTCCTGGGCTTTTAGAGGCAACCACGTGTTGTGGGGTGGGAGGCAATGAGATGGAAAAGATGGGAAAGAAGAAAGCATCAAAGATGGGCCCTCAATATTGCCAGCCTGGTTGTCTAGATACATACCGGCTGGGTGAAGGTTTGGGGAGAAGGATAAGTCATCAGGTCATATACATATGAGAATAAAGTGTCTCTGCCATGTTATTATTTGAAAGATCCCTTCATCAACTCCCCAGTTTATTTTCATACAGTAAACCCAAAGGGTTATACTTGCAACTTTCTCTGAAAGTTTAAGTGTTTGAAAATTTAAAAATATTCAGTGTTTCTCCCAAAGTTACTGCTCAGAGAACTAGTCGCACACTGTACTATTATACCACTAGCTTCCTTGTCTGAGAGCACCCATGGGAAGGTAACCATGGGAGCACAAAGCACTGTACCAAATGGACCTGAAATGGCATTCACACAGAAGAACCTCAAGCAGACTTCTCAGCTCCAGCTTTAGTCTAGAACTAGACAGGGATTTCAGAAAATGCCAGGTTCTTTGAGAACAGGGCAAAGAAAGAAAATAGCAAAGAACTTCCGTCCCTCTAGGTACAGTGCTGTATAAGGAGATCAGATATTATACCCTAGCAAATTCCACGAAAGCTTTACTCTCATGAAAAATAGCATGTAATCTATTATATTTATGAAGATAAGGCTACTAGGTTGAATTTTTCAAAGACAATGTTAGGTAGGGTTAATATGCCTAAACTAACAAAAGAACATCATTGCACACACAGCACCTTGAATACAGTTGTATCTGCACACGCACGTTATGTACTTGCCTCTAGCCTGAACATGGCAAGGCTTTTAAAAATATGTCAAAAGTTATTTCGGAACTCAGTGTGTTGCTATGGTGCATGCTGCTGCAAAGAAAAAGCTAATGGGCTCTCCACTTAATGTGATTAGAGCCATTATTGACATAATGCCAGGAAGACGCAAAACCATTAGCATCACACTACAGCTCACTTTAGCATCCACTCAGATTTAGTATTTGATCCACAATTTTAATTTTGTTCTGCTCTATTCAGAGCTGCATTATACAAAATGCATAATTAAAAGCTGCTGTGATTCTCTCTATTTCTCAAATTAAAAACACAGCAAACATTTGTAGTTCTAATCCACTAGAAATTAATAAATCAAATAGTGTCTTTTATCCTCTTTTCCTCCATGCAATTCAGAGTGCAGGTTGGGAATACTCTTTGCCTGCGATGGAGAAGGCTGCAGACAGAGCGGCTGCTCAAAGGAAAGAAAAGTCCCCAAACTGCCTACTGTAAAGGCAAGTGAGAACCTGGAGGGCCTAGAAGCACCGATAGCCTTCTAATTTCAAGCGTTAAGCCGGAAGGGCTTTCTGCAGAGAAAAATTTTAATCAATTCACCATAAATCCTTTTGATGCATTTTCCTTCATTAGCTTACTTTGTCAAGCATACACATGCTCCTAATTTAATTTAATCAAATTCACCATGTCTTTCTGTCAACAGTGAAGCAATTCCCATGTCCAAAAGATCTCCTATCAACTCCCTACCCAGGGCAGCCTAGAGGGGAAGCCAGTGAGTGACAGGAGTTCTGCTTTATCCACCATTAACAACTGCAAGAGAGAGCTCTGCCAGAAAGATCTGCCGATGAGAGCCGAGGCACTACTGCTAGTTTCAGTGCTTCTAGAAGTGGTCATCATCTGAAATAATGGAGGATTAGGGTTCATCAGAATAAAACGAGCACCATCTGCCCTGTGGGTGATGATCCTAGGAACGTTCTGGGGGACCTGAAAAAAATAGCAGCAGAGAAGGGAAGAGTGTATCCCAAGCGAGGCCTATACCGCCCTTGAGTCTCCCCTTAACACACCAGTGATGCTCTAACTGGGCCAGTTCTCCGGGCTTCCTCCTGTCTGCAATCCCTCAGCACCATCCATCCTCTTAAGAACTGCAACTCACCCTTCAGATCTCTACTCAAAACTCACTTTATCAAGGAAGCAATTCCAGAAATACTTGGCTTTTTAAGCCTTGCCTCTGTGTGTGTGTGTGTGTGTGCACATGCACTTTTATTTAAAGACTTTATGGTAATTTACATGCAATACACTTCTGTGATTAGTTGAGCCCACTTTCCCCACTGGTCTGTAAGCTCCATGAGGGCAGGGACTGCATCTGTCTCGCTCATCATTTTGACTCCTAGAAAATCAAGCAGCTCTATCCAGCGCACAGACAAATAAATGAGTATCTGTTAAATGGCTGAATGCTGCAAGTTAATCCACCATGGTCCCCTGACAGTCTTCCTAAACATGCCAAGGTCCTCTTATTTTCCATAACTTTCACCTTACAAGGTGGCTGTTTCTGAAATCATAGGTTAAATAAGTATAATGAAGTGAAGGTTTTGAAATGCACCCAAACTTTACAATTGGTGGGTTTTACATGATTCTACAGGGGGAAAGAACCCGCCTGCCAATGCAGGAGATGTCAGAGATGCAGGTTCGATCCCTGGGTCTGGGAGATCCCCTGGAGGCAGAAATGGTAACCCATTCTAGTATTCTTGCCTGGAGAATTCCACGGACAAAGGAGCCTGGCGGGCTACAGTCCATAGGGTCACAAAGAGTCGGACACAACTAAAGCAATGTAGCATGCAGGAAAAGAACAGAGTGAAGATGATGGAAAGTAATGTAGGAGTCGGAAAAACTGATAAAGTAGAAGAACCCCCTCAAGAGTGCTCTCGATACTCAACTGGAGCTTAAACTCAGCGATGTCCCAAACCACCATATCTCTCTGCAGGGATGGAAAAGGAAGAGGTGGCGCAAGACGGAGAAACCATATACCGCTTCACGAATGGGCGTAGAGTCATATGCTTTGGGATCCCCTTTGCCTACTTTCAGTTTCTATTATTTACTTCTAAAGACAAAAGTTCCTTGATAAAAATGTGACGAGAGTTTAAACACACACACACACACACACACACACACACACACACACACCTCCACAAAACCAATTCCCTTTAATTTTCTTAACAAATCAAGACTTTAAAACCTATAAGCAGCAGCCACGGCCATCACACTGTGATAGACAGTTCTTTAAAAATCTCAAACATTTCTTTCCCCCTAAAGGCAAGGCTTATTCTTATATTATTCTCTTGATCAGTTATGTAAGCATCTTAACTTTAATCTTTTGTTATTTCTGTTTCTCTCCCCAACACAGAAAAACAACGTTGCAGGCATGATTTGCCTGTAGTTTCAAATCTACTGAAAAACTAAGGCCTTCTTCGGGAGACATCTGATAGATCTAGACTATGTCCTTGCATGCTAAGTCGATTCAGACATGTCCAACTCTTTGCGACTCTATGTAGACTGTAGCCTGCCAGCCTCCCTCTGTCCGTAAGATTCTCCAGGCAAAGATACTGGAGTGAGTTGCTATTTCCTCCTCCAGGGGATATTCCTGACCCAGGGATCAAACCTGTGTCTCTTACATCTCCTGCATTGGCAGGCGGGTTCTTTATCATAACCCTAAAGCAATGCAAAGTGTAAAATAAGTGGGGGGAGAAAAAATATCATGTCAGCCTTAACAGGATAGAATTTGCCTTCTTTAAATAAAAAACTGAATGCATTTACTTCTTTATATCAGAATCCTGACTTCATATGTACCTTCTGCTCAGTGTCCCCCCTAGAGACAGTCAACTCCAGAAGAGATCCAGAAAGAAACTTTCTTTAGCTCCTCCTCGAGAACTGATTCCCAGAACAAAGAGGCGGCTCTGCTTTTGGGTGGGGGTTATGATGACCCCTTATTTGAACTTCTTAGCACATATTCCCGCAAGTGTTCAGAAAGTATTGTTCTCCTTAGAAACAGCTTAGGGTGGGCACTTGCCTCCTTCTGTATCTTATAAATGTGTGACAGGAGTGTCTGGTAGAAATAAAAGAAAAAAACCAGCTGCATCTGGCTCATTACATTGGGAGGCATGGTCTCATGGCTCTGAATCCTACACTTCTTTCCTTCTAGAGAGCTGAAGTCTGCCTTCCTATAAATATGGGCCTCTGAGGCATCAGCTGAGTCTGTGTGTTTCCTGGTCCACATGGAAGCCCTTATAGCTGGGGAGGAGGTTCCACGCTGGCAGGCTCTTCTCCAGACCAAACGCTGTCAGCATCTTCAACTGATCTGCCAATGGTTAGTCTGCAGACCTTTCACCATCCTTGTCACTCTTGTGGGGGACAGGGGGTGGGGGGTGGGGAGGGTGTCTCACTTCGATTGCTCAATGCTCTTCATACCACGTGATCCTCAGAATTAAATGCAAAATTCCGGATGTGGTCTGAGCAGCACAGAGAAGGGAATTCTTTATTTCATCATCACAGCTCTCTAGTTAACGAGCAAATGTACCTTTTCATAAAAAAGGCACATGACACGGGAATATAGCCAGCATTTTATAAAAACTAAATGGAAAATAACCTTTACAAGTTGTGCAAATAAATTTTAACTCCAAACCAGAGGAGGAAAAAAGGCACATGACAGAATACAAATATTTTCAACTTAACACTTAAATTCTGCGTGGTGATAAAACGGTGCCTTTTACTTGAGCAGCATCTGTAACCTAATTTCTGATCTTTCTCTTCAATGAGCGGCCTTAGCGTAACACAGAATATTTGTCCTAAAACCATCTTTTAACACAGATTACAAGATCAAAGGATTGTTAGATATAGTAAGTATAGATCATCTAAGGTACAGATGCTTATTAGCTTCAAAAAATGTGAGTTCTACATTAACCATAAAGCTCCTGGCCAACTCTGCTAGGTTACAAAGAAATGTCATTGTGTAAGAGTGTCATTAAACTGAAATAACTATTTTGTGGCTCCCTGCGTTCCCGGCTCCTTCTCCGAGACCTTCCAGCTCTGACTAAGGAAAAGCAGCATGACATTGATATTAGACAGAAGACCAAAATGCAAATGGGGATCCAATTCACACACACACACACACACACACACACACACACACACAAAACCACAGAACGACTCAAAAAAGAAAAGGTTGGTGGTTGGAAAAAATCTATCTCCCAGTTAGACTGGAACGGGATTTCACAGGGTGTGTTTCTGTGTGTGTGCCACACCACCAGGGCTGCCATCTATCATTATGCCAAAGAACACAGGGCCTGGGGAAGGGTTTCAAGCTTCAGGGAGGTTTATTTTCCCTTCAGTGACTGAGAAGCAATGTTGGGAGAGTCTCCCCCTACCAATATTTTATTATTACAATCTTCAAACACATAGAAAGGTTGAATGAACTCAAGAGTAAGCATCCATATATCCACCATTTAAATTCTACAATTATCATTTTATTACATTTGCTTGTAAGGATCTTTTTTATGTATCATTGATCAGCATGAGCAACAGTCACGTAATTTACAATTTCAGGGGGGAAAAATTCCTGATACCACTGGGTCAGCACTCATTTTTAAAGGATAGATATAAAACATTTCAAATGCTTAATTTAGACTAACATAATCTTACTTGCCTTTGAGCTCTAAATTCTTTCCCTATGCACTCTTGGTAGAATATCTGTTAGGTTATTTATCTGTTTATTTTAACAGCTCAACAGAAAGATAGTAAAATGTTATCTATAATAGCTTAACCTTTGGAAGCATAGTTACCTTTTGACAGTCTCCAAATGTTTCTAAAAATTTGAAAATTATCTCACAAGCTGCTTATAGTTTCCTGTGGGTCAGCTTAAGTTATATTATCACAATAACAGCCACAAAATAATTAAAGCAGCTAATACTCCTACATTATTTGCTATGTGGCAGGTTATCAGTCTAAGTGCTTTGCATATCTGAGCTCATTCAATACGCGCTGTATCTTCATTGAATATGTACTGATAATACTGATTAGCACCATTTTAAAGATGTGAAACATGAGGCACAAAGAGCCTCAGAACTCACAAGCGACAGAGGTGGGATCAAGGTCCAGGAACCTATCCTGCAGACTTTGACAGCCAATCCACACTGCCTCTCTATCAAACAAGAGAATAGTCTGTGCTGGACAGAAAACTTGTATTTCGGTCACTGATGCTCTAGTCAGCCTGGGAACTGATCAGTTATTTTCAGTTGGGAAACTGAACCACTGCTCGATTTCAATGTGTCTTTTCTGAAATCAGTAAATTATTAGGTTTCCAAGTAAACAAATACATGTACAAAGCCCATTTTGGTTATAATATATTTGGACCAGAAAGTAAATATTTTACACTGAAAATGAAATCCATGCCTACATACCCACACACACACCCCAATATGCAAAGATGTATGATCTTGAACAAGTAACTAATCTGAATGTGTCTCTCTATTGACAAAATGGGATAATAATATAGAACCAATTTCATGGGATCACGATGACATTACATAGGATAACTGGAGTTCCACAGTGCCTGTAATGATATAATAAGCACTCAATAAACCCGTGTCAAACACTTAGCATATGTAATACACAGTAGCCTCCCAAAGTGCTATCAATCATAATAATGATAATACTATAAGATCGACGTATGTCAATAAAATTAATATTTACTAACACCATGAGGGGAACCATAACTTTGCTTTAATGTTGCCGAAAGAATAATTTTAATCTTGACCAAACACAGCCTTCTAGGAGATGGCATCTTAAAGGAATATCTGATTAATTCAAGATGACTAAATAGTACTATAGTGGATTTAGCAGAGCTGTTTAATTTATCAACAAATCAAACTGGTATCAGCACAAGGTCCGTGCTGCCTATCGTGTGTCAATCCAATATGGTTAGCAAACATTTAAAAACTAAATATTTCAGCTATGGAAACACAGACCAAGAGGGGAAAGAAACCTATTCTCTTGAATGACACAAGAAGGAATTATAGTTTCTATTTTAACAGTTTAAATTATAAGCTGCCACCGAGGAAAAGGCTGTAAAAACTGACTCATGGCTCTCCGTTTTGAAAGGATGATGAGACATGGAATGTTTCTGGTTATCAAACTCTGTGGTTGCAGATAATTTATAGGCCTGCTACCTATAACCTAATGTTATCAAGTAAATCCAGGAAGCCAAGAACCAAGAAAATATTCCCTCCTCTCTGTATTTCCAGTTTATAAACTCAGAGGTGTCACGCATTGCAATATTTAAAATCCAGGACCCTTGAGGCCAGATTGGGTTTCTAAGAACACTGATGGGGTCACTGGACCCACACATGGTTTTAAGTGAAAAGTCATGCAAAGGTCCAGGGGCTTTCCTTAGCCAGCTCATCAGTTCAATCAAGTGTTACTAAAATCTCAACCATCCATCTGACTAGACCATTTAGTCTTTGCAGGTCCAAATGGCAATTTGCTGTACATTTTCAATTACATGTGTATTTGCTCCACCATGCCTAACAGCATGTAAAACAAAAAAGCACCGTTTTGTACACACAAAGGCACTTATCAGGGCTCACCGGCCCCCAGCACCATGCACTTTGAAAGGATTGATGATGGTGTGGTGGGAATGGGACAGGAAATGGACATCTGTGTTTTCCCCTGTTAATAATATAATGCAACTGTATTGCTAAAAAGGAAGAAAGAAAAAAAAAGAGGATGTTTTCCACAACTCTGAGCCACTGAAAAAGGCACTTGCTGCTGAAATCAGAGACTTGGGTCCTGGCCTAGGTACTTGAAGGCATTTCACCTCCTTAAGCCACACTGCATCCTTCATTTCCATTATTTCACTGCCCTCAAGTTATATGAATCTGAGTGGTTTCCTCAGATACAAGACTCCAATACTCTAAAATGATATGTTTGGGTTTATTTTGGGGGGGTGGTGCAAGTGGGCAGCCCAGTCCTTCAACAGATGCTTACTGAGACTGTATTAAGACTTCCTAAAATTTCAGTAAAACATGTCTAGCAATCATTAGCAAAGGTTATATGGTGCGTGTGGTATATAACGTGAAATACGGCACCTTAAGTCACTAGAGATGAAAATAGGAATTTGACACCCACAGCAGGTACAGTCAATTCTACTGCCGCTGGAGGGTCAGAACTTTGAAAAGTCTCTGCTCTAACCCAGATCTCAGCAAATACCTAGGCACGTGGGTATGTATATATCAGGGACTACTGATTTCTACAGTAACAAAAAAAGACAGGGATAAAAGGCAAACTGTCCTTGTATAAGATTTGTTTGGAGAGTGAACCCAGAGAAAAATGACTTGTAAGCCAACCAGACACAATGTCAGTGGCTTTTGGGCTTCTGAATTTTCATCTTCAAGTGCAAGCCCACTCTAAAGCTTACCTCTGACCCACCCACACAAACCACTATGTAGATACCACCTCTGCACACAGTGGGTGCTATACACAGTGATGATACAAAGATAAAGATAATGGCAAGAGAAAAAAATATACCTGGCACTTCAAATCCCCTTCTGACAATTCTTTTACTTCCCTCTGGCTCTTCTGGGAGAGAGGGGTTGTAACAAACTTAACACGACACCCTGCCTTCTTCTGCCTCTGTGTCAAGTAGCCTTCAGATGCAGGCACCTCCTCCCAATTCCCATCTCCTGCTCTTGTTAAATTTTGAACAATATATGCCGTTTTACACCTCCGAGCTCTGGAGAGGCAGCATAGTCGCTGGGGTATGGATGTGACAGAACGTTTTTATTCCACCCCTGAAAAAAAAAGCTCCCTGTTTTTGACACACTGGAAAATGTACAGCCAGAGAGTGCTGGAGGCGAAGATGCCACCCCAGCCTTACATCTGTCTGCTTTCATTTGTCTACAACTGTGCTTATAGATAAAACAAGCTTTCCAGATGTCATCACAAGCAGGGCTCATATGCTGACTTCTCTGAGACACCATTGTTGGCTGCCAGTATAACAGAGTTGTAAAACTAAAATATTTAAACTCTGAGCTACTCAACACAACTTTGAATGTCACACAGGATCTTATTTCAGGATTAATTAATGTACGCCCCAATAAAATAATTATGTGTTAAGAACTGAGCTGGCTGGCGTGCAAGTGGATCTAATTTTCCTCGTTCCCACTGTGTTAATGGTATACAGCCGCACACGAAGAAATTTCTGAAAGCAAGCGCTTCCCGCGACATGGGCACACCCTATCCAGCCCGAGTTCCAGGTGTTGTATCTCGAGAACAAAACATTCTCATTGTTTGAAACTGACACGATGAACCCAAGATGAACAAAAGCAATATGCCAGGCACAGACTATAAAGACATTTCCACTGTTAGAGGGGAAGGCCAATGACAAGCGATGGGGAGATTTACTAAGAGGCATTGTTACGCGCATCCATATGTGAAGCTTGGCTTCAGGCAACCTGGTATCACAGCGCTTGACTGTTTGTTTGAGAACACAATATCCCTGTGGTTATAATTACAACCGCCATACCAAAGAAGACTGAGGTAGTTTCACAACATCCCTTAACAAAGAAGAACTCACTGCTCCTGAGCTTCCTGACAAACTCCTCAAATGCACACACAGAGTATCTCTGATTTCCTTTTTTTTTTTAATCCTCAAACTGCATAATAATTTCATTTTCATTGTGAGAGTTCCAGGGAGCTCAGCCTTGGTCTGAATGACTCTTCCTAATAACACCTAATACAGATGTCCTAAGCTAGAAAAAGCAGCTGATTCTGGTTGGGTATGTGAGATCGCTTGGATCTCCCTCTAATTGGGCTTTCCTCCTCCTCTGGTACATCTTTTTGAGCCCAGTTTGTGCATTTGAAACCTTGGGTCAGGAATGCACATTAAGCATCTGTTACTCAAAGACCTGCTTTGTGGGTTATTTGAGATACAGAGGCCAAATCTACCTCAAAAGTACAAGCCTTCTGCAGTTTCTGCAGAATTTGACAAGGGACCGACTTTGCATTAACCCAGCCCAGCTATCACATAGGGTGTGTCTGGGCTGGTCCTATATCCCACTGGCTTCATCTCATGTAGTTGGAGCTTTAAAAAAACCAAAAAACATGTTCTGTGAAATCCCTAACTCTACCCCATCCCCCACAACATTAGGAGAAAATGTTTACTTGTGATGTCTTTCCAAGGAGACCACTGATTGAGAGGGGAAAGGAGACGTTATTTCCCACCATCTTGAATGTTTCCATCTTCTCTTGAGCTGATCTAGTTCAAACTCTCTGAAAATAAATCATCCTAAAGCACTCAAGATTTCCCTAAAGGCTCCAGCAGGCTTCCTGCTTCATGTGTTCCCACTCCTGGGCTGGAGGCTAATGTGTTTTAGGGATGTTTGTTTTAATGCAAAGAACTTCACTAAGTCAGAACAACCTGCCCTGCCCTGGCAATCCATCTACTTCGGATGATCTTGGCCTCTCGCGCTGCTCCTATTTCAGCCTGGGAGGGAAGAGCTCAAGACCTGAGTGCTGGATTTCAGTCCCTTCTAAGTGTTAGGACAGCAGTGTCCCAGAATAATAATGCCATTCCTGGCTTTGCAGGACTCCGTATTTCTTCTTCATTTGAGAACGGGGTCCATTTCTAACTTGGGGCAGGAAGAGTCACTGCTGAAGTCCATCTTGCACTTGACCTTCATTCCTCCACACCCAAATCAATATATAGCCACTCTGTTACCCTGCCAGGACTAGAGCTGGACAGTGTTACATGAAAGAGTCTCTTCATAAAGTTATTTTGAGTGATGCTTCCCTAATTGAACCTTAATTATCAGCTTTTTTGGCAAAAGTACATTCCCACAAACATTTAATAGTACATCAGGCTCTGGAATACCTGAGCTGAAATTTACTTCCTGTTCCTTAAAGCTCTCCTGGGCTTCTAGGGGGACTGTAAATATTAAACAGTAGCAACATGAGAGGTTCACATTCCTCTTTAATCTCATCTGTGCTTTTAAAGTCCACAAGGGAATCCACAAACGACCCCTTTTGTATTCCCCTTTTACAGATGAGAAAAGAGATGAGTGACTCAGTTACCTGTTTGCCTATGGGAAAGAAGGGGAGCTGGGGGCTGAGCTGGGGGTGCAGTGGGTCTGAAGAGCAAGTGGGGGGAGCAGAGCTTTGGGGTCCGTTGTCCTCCTGGCTACAGACCAGGGGACATAAGGATAAGAAGTCTGCCAGCCAGGAGAGAGGCTGTTTGAACACTGAAACCTAACAGGTTACTCTCAGGACTGCATTTGAGTACAACTGCATTTAAAAATAACCCAATTTAACAATTCACAAGTTCTGATATATGTTTTATAAAAATGTATGAGAGACCTAAAAGCCATGGAGAGCCATAACTTTGAGCTGCCTCATTTGTTTCTCTTTTATTACCATCCTGCACGGTGGCCATAAGCCCTGCACTGAAAAGAGAACATTAAATCTTTATCCTTAACTGTTTTAGCAGAACGATAGTAATAGTTGAATATTATTTTGTCTGACTGATAAAATACCATTCAAATAAGACCAAAGAGAGCACTGAACCCCAACCACGTCCTAGGAGAAAAAAGCAAAGCCCTATCTCCAGAGACAGTACTTTGTCACTCTTGAGCCTCCAGGAACATTTCTACTGTAGTAGGAGCACAAAAGCTGAAACCCTGAGTGAAGGAGGCTACTGCTGCTGTTTAGTCGCTAAGTCATGTCCAACTCTTTTGCAACCCAATGAACTGTAGCCCGCCAGGCTCCTCTGTCCATGGAATTCTCCAGGCAAGAGTACTGGAGTGAGTAGCCATTTCCTTCTCCAGCGGATCTTCCTGACCCAACTATCTAACCCGTGTCTCCTGCATTGGTAGGAGAATTCTTTACCACTGAGCCACCAGCGAAGTCAGTGAAAGAGGTTGCTCAGAAAGAAAACATTTCTCTGGGTTTTCCTTAGCTGAGAAAGCAGCTGCGTGAAACATTCTGACTCCTCCTGTTTGGCCTTTCCTACTTCCCTGGTGGCTTAGACGGTAAAGCGTCTGTCTACAATGTGGGAGACCTGGGTTCGACTCCTCAGTCGGGAAGATCCCATGGAGAAGGAAATGGCAATCTACTCCAGTACTATTGCTTGGAAAATCTCATGGACAGAGGAGCCTGGTAGGCTGCAGTCCACGCGGTCGCAAAGAGTCAGACACGACTGAGCGACTTCACTTCACTTCTTCAATGAACGACCAGTAAGGAACCAATGTGGATACACATTCAGGTTTACAAGAGAGAGTTCAAAGCTGGAAAATACTCAAATGTCAGTGTGATTCAATTCAGCAAAATGCAATTTATGGCCCTATCTCTTTCTTTAATATTTATTTTTATTTACTTGGCTGCACTGGGTCTTAGGGGCAGTGTGTGGGATCTAGTTCCCCGACTAGGGATCGAACCCGGGCCCCCTGCACTGGGAGCACAGAGTCTCAGCCACTGGACCACCAAGGAAGTCCCTATGGCCCTATCTTTAGATCTGTCTTTGTCCTACAAAATCACACATTCCATATGGTACAAAAACACCATTTCCTCTTGATATTTATTTCCCCGTGTGTCACTACAGTTTCAGTAAGGTCAGCCTCAAACCACAGCAATGGCCTTTTCTTTGAAAACTTTCTAATTTTCTATTAAATTTGCAAAGGTTGGTTCCCCACACACCTCCTCAACCTATACTATATCTTGATGTTCCAAATAACATAGAAAATAAAATAATAACAACCCCTAAGTTAGGAAGGCTGTTCTCAGACTAAGATACCTCTTTTTAAATAATCAAACACATGACAACAGTACTAATAGCCAAATGGGATTTATATAACATTAACACACCTACACTTAAGCTAACTGAAAAATTATACTGAACCTAGTTTGAACTCACATAAATAAATTAAGCAACACTGTGGAAAATTCAGGGTTTCTACACGTGAGCTACTGAGTCAAGTATTTAGAGGGAAACAAAATTTTTTCTAATTGGCAAATAAATGGTTCTGTCTGAAATTTTTTCATGCACTAAAATATGTGAATACAGGGCTTAGCCTACAAATAATTTAGATGAAGTGTGCTGCCTTACATATTGTATTGATCATGAATTCCCATTAAAAAATACTATCATGGCAACATTTATGAAATATTTGAATCCTAATTCCTATCATCAGTGAGCCTTACTCACTAGCCAATCAAGGAGCAAAGGTTATAGTCAAACTAGCTCAAAACCAAAAACAATTTAAAAAGATAAAGTACTTAACAGGTATAAAAACATTCATTTCTGGCAAAATAAAGCCAGAACTCCCCACCAAAAAAAAAATTTTGATTTTTAGATCTAGTCAAAATCATAAGCAAAAAATTGGAATCCACAAAATCATCTAATGTTTTAGTCATTACTAGTTAACCCTTTTCCCAAAATGTTAGTAAACTCACTCAGTACAAACCTTCACACTACAACAATGGGATTAGAAAATAACATATGAACTTTTAAAGCAAATTTTATCAAATACAAATATGTGACCCACAGACATAATTTTGAGTTTTCAAGTGACAGTAAGTTAGAACAGGTAAAATGAGCTTTAAGTTTAATAACATATTTTATTTCAGCATGTCCACAATATTGTGAGTCCAATATATAATTGATATAAAAATTCATAGTATTTTACAATGGGTCCTTGTGCAAAATCTTTTAAATCTGATAAGTTTATTTATTTACTTTTACTGCACATCTCAATTTGGTATGGAATACCTGAAATGTGGCTATACAAATATGGGAATCTGTTTAAAAGTTTACTTAAGTTTAAGTAGACACGTGGTTACTGGCTACAATATTGGACAGCTCAGGTCTGTAGTTTAATAACCCTAGCTCACTTTGCACTGAAACAACAAGTCTTAACATACAGCAAAAGCCTAGGACTAGAGAAGTCTTTGAAAAAAGCAGACTACAAAGCATCAATCATTGCTGGTCAGAGGGTAGATGAGCCAAGCTGAAGGGCTATATATGCAAATATGATCCATGGTTTACATAAATGTGTCTTGACATTTTTCATTTTCCGTGCACATGTGTGGTGATGTGTGATTTAGCATCCTAAGGAGAAAAACACATCACCCATCTTCAAAGGCTCTCGGCTGATATTTTATGATACATGCCTTTCTCCTCCCCAAAGGCTAACTTCATGGCAGGTTTGAAGTACTTTAAAAAGGAAACTTCTTGAGTGATTTGAGTGTTACATGGGGGTGGGGGGTGTGCTAAAAAGTTTCTTTCCCTCTAAAAATTCACATCCCTCTGTATGTTCAGGTGACTCCAAAGAATGTTATTTAATAGTACTTGAGAAGAACAGCAGAACTTACTACTCAGAAAGCCTTTGTTTCCATTCAGTTGCTCAGCTGTGTCTAACTCTTTGTAGCCCCACTGACTGTAGCACACCAGGCTTCTCTGTGCTTCACCATCTTCTGGAGTTTGCTCAAACTCATGTCCATTGAGTTGGTGATGCCAGTTTCCAACCATCTCATCCTCTGTCGTCCCTTCTCCTCCTGCCTTCAATCCTTCCCAGCAACAGGCTCAGAAAGCCTGGTGGTAAGAGCCTGTGAGTGTCTGCGACTGAGGAATTATTGAACTGGATTGAGTTATTAAGCTGTCTACTGGCTGTCTGGTTAACTATACGTACTATTTATTGCTCTCTTGAAAAAGTTATTTTATGAGAAAATAAATAGGCAAATCATTCTATTCTTCCAATGACACTCAGATTCAAATGTTTAACTTAATATCTAATACAAGTATTACCCCTCCAAGTCAGAGGCTCTTCTCCCCACTATCAGTGAAATTTCATCTTCTAAATGCTCATCTAAGTATAATACATATCTTCATTCGAACAAAGTTTAGCAACTATCTCATGAATGTTAGGGGTATGAGAGTATGTACTTAAGAACTCATCTCTTTTCTGTAACACTGGGAGCACCTAGAGGGCAGGGACCAGGATGTAGTCTTTCTATACTTGTGTCCTAACTCAGGTGCTTAGTACAGGTGCTAGACTGAAAGAGTTCTGGGCTCTCAGAAGAAAGAACACACGAAAAGCTAGTCTCGACTCTCAAGGGACTTAGTCTCAAATCAAGAAGACAAATACAATGAGATAACACAAAATGTAGTATGACTAGCTTAGTCACAGAACCAATGGTTAACCTCTAGGAGCTCACCATCTAGTGGAGGAGGATTCCTTGGAAGAAAAAGTCAAGACAGACCTTTTAAGACTTGAATAAGCAGCGTATGAGTTAAGATCCTATAGGCCAGTCCGTCAGTATGAGCAGAAGCATGGAGATGAAGTTTGAATGACCAAGAAATGGGTGGTCACATGGTTGCAGCAGGTTCCCACGGGTATAAGAGAGGACATTTGAAATGAAACTGGGACCATGTTATGAATGGCACAGAGAGCTAAGACAAATATTCCTTATTTTATGTTGCAGTTAGCGAAAAGCCACTGAGAATCCTGAGTAGCAAGAGAAATGATGAAAGTGAGATTTATGGAAGAAGGATCTGGCCACAGCTTCCAGGAGGCACAAGGCTGGAGACAAACAGGAAAATCAACTCCATTTCACTAATACACTCAGTGGGCTTCCCAGGTGGCTCAGTGGTAAAGAATCTGTCTGCCATGCAGGAGATGTGGGTTCAATCCCTGGACTGGAAGATCCCCTGGAGAAGGAAATGGCAATCCACTCCAGTATTCCTGCCTGGGAAATCCCAAGGACAGAGGAGCCTGGCAAGTTTTATAGCCAATGGGATCACAAAACAGTCGGACATGACTCAGCAATCAAACAACAAGAATATATTCAGCAGGTGGCAAGGGTCTCATGAAGCAAGCTGATCCTCAAATAGAGAGGAAAATGCACTTTCCAGAAATGGCAAGATCTGGTAGCTGACTGGACAAATATTTTTCTCTGATTCTACTAGTGCAATATATCTCCAGTGACTCTTAGAGAGACTGGGAAATTGGAATAAGGCTTAAGAAAGAAGACAATGAACTTCATTTGTGATATATGAAAATGAAAGAAATGTTGCAAGGTAGCAGCTGAAGATATATATTTTTAAACTTTTCACTTGCAACCTGTCTATGTGCATATACATGCATACATGTAAGTGTGAAGGGTGTATTATTAGTGATTTCAGAGATAATCTCACTGCAATTTAAATCTATCTTTTCAGTTATACAGAAATAGGAATAAAGAAAATATTATGACCATGTGTGCTTATGCTACCAGATTCATCAGTATCACTATTCTTTTTATAGTATACGTCAATAGCTACAGCATGCTAAATGAACAAAATGTACTTGTAAACTACATTCTAGTGTGCCCATGCATCTCTGTTTTTACTGACTTATTTTACGAGTCAGTTGTTTCTTTCAGATCTGATTGGACATTCATCTGTAAATACTGTCTTATAATTTATGAAATACTATAAAAATCAATGAAATATGTTTGTAAAAGAAAAAGTCCATTCTACAGAAACTAGCTGAATGCTTTGTAAAATCTTTTATTTTTTAAATTGGACTATAGTTGCCTTACAGTACTATGGTAGCATCTGCTGTACAGCAAAGTGAATCAGTTATATATACACATACATCCACTCCTTTTTAGGTTTTATTCCCATTTAAGTCACCAAAGATCCTAGAGTTGGGTTCCCTGTGTTTATGGTTTTGACAAGGATGGGCCCCTATGAAAAAAAAAAATCCAGCTTCCAGATTGGTGTGGGCAAGGCATCTGGAAATTACTGAAGGATTCTGCACACAGGACCACTTATTCCTAAGTTCTAGGTTTATTTTAAAGCAATCAAAGGCAAAAATCTTAGTGATAAACTAAGATGTCATTTATATAAGAATTCAATTTAGAAATCCAATGAATACAACCATCCATACCTTACAAGTTTGGTTAATCTCAAAAGTTTAGAAAATGAAAGCACTCTCTATCTTACATTTAAGATAAAGGCTTAATACATGTGGTTTATTTGTTTGGGTAAGGTTTTACCATTTTGATTAACTAGCTAACTATTCGAGCTGGTTGTAAAAGATAAGAGGGCTATGCCACTGCACACAGTTCCCTCAAAGCAACAAAAGCACATACTGAGAATTACTTTAATATGTATTTACCTGGCAGGTTGTAAAGATGTTCCTGCTGAGAAGTTACAGTCCACTGAGAAATCACATGTTGTACCTCTGATCTTTTAGGAATACATGTCATGCATCCAAAAACTAGCAAAAGCTCTCTCCTTTGGTGATGGCAAAGTCCTGTCCAATTTTTTCCCCTCTATAGCTATCCACAAAGTCACCTCAGTTAATCATGAATAGTGAGTATCATTACAAATCAGTCATAGTAAACAGCTGCTAAAATCTTTAAGGGCTAGCTGATATGTTTAGTCTTAATTCATCTTAACATATGGGTAGAAGGAAAAGGCAATGGCAACCCACTCCAGTACTCTTGCCTGGAAAATCCCATGGACGGAGGAACCTGGGTGGCTGCAGTCCATGGGGTCGCTAAGAGTCAGACATGACTGAAGTGACTTAGCAGCAAGTTTCTTACCAGCATGACTAAGATGACACTCTTTATCATCAGTA
This sequence comes from Madoqua kirkii, assembly GCA_006408675.1. Taxonomy (NCBI): domain Eukaryota; kingdom Metazoa; phylum Chordata; class Mammalia; order Artiodactyla; family Bovidae; genus Madoqua; species Madoqua kirkii. The sequence continues at coordinate 14,672 of SJYC01102389.1, read as the reverse complement.
CAAATAACATTCACAATATTAATGTTTCTCTGACATTCCCTATACTACAGATCATTACACAGATTGAGAACTCTCCAGCTCTTATTTCCACTTTGATTCAAAAGTTTCATAGAGGAAATTGTAATTGAGTGATTAAATAATTCTGTTTTCATGTTAAGTTCTGTTTTGAGGAAACAAAGGGTGCTCAGGGAGAAACCACTCCTTACCAGTGACACCGACATAGGTCAGCAAAGCCATTGATCTATGTTTCTCAGAAAACAAACAAACTGAGGTCCTTGAGATAGCCACTTCCCAGGCAGTGCATCTTGATAGATTTTAGAGTCAGAAAGAGGTTTTGCCTGCCCTGTCTGACCACATCCAGATTTGGCCAACACACCCTGAATTTAAATGCTATAAATTCAGAAGACTTCTTCAAAGTTTAATGTTAAAACACAAGCATTTTGTAATTGTGGTAGGCATTGGGGGTGTAGAAGAAGGAGCAAACGACTGGTTCCTTCAGAGTGTTTCTGGGCAACTACTGTAAAGATGGCAGCATTCTAGGGAGACGATAGGATGAATGAAAGGCTGCAGTAACTCTTCTGCTCTCCTCCTGTCTTCAGTTAACAAACTTTTAAAGATATGCCTACCCTAGGCTAGGGACTGAGAACACAGGACCAAACAAGGCTCCCAAAAAGCTTATCTGGTTTTTAATGGAAAAGCCAGGCCAAAGGGTCGGAAAAGGGCCATGTACTGACAGTTGGTACCGTGCTGAGAGGGGGACCCAGGAGAGCCGGTGGGGATGAAACCCCTAAGCAGAGGCAGCAGCGAGAAAAAAGGCACCGGGGGTGCAGGTGAGTGTGGGTTGATGAGACAGAGCAGGAAGACTGGAAAGATGAGAGCAAGCGGAGAGGAAGAAGATCAACGAGACATAGGGCTGGAGAGGCAGGCAGGGGCCACATTCCCTCAGTCCTCGACTTAGCTGCCTGCCTGCTGCGGGCTTGGTTCTATTCCAGGTACTGGGGATCCGAGAGGGGACAAAACACACCCATCCTTATCGTCACAGATCTTCAATCCTGGCAGAAGAGAAAAATAATAAGCCAGCTAAGTAAAATATGGACTATGTCAGATGTTAACATTTTAGGAGGAAAAAAACAATGTAGAAAGGAGGGTCTGAAATGCCTGGGGTGAGGCAGAGCTGACATTTCAGATACTGTAGCCAAAGAAAGCCTTGTTGGGGAGATTTCAGAGTCAAGACCCGATATCTGGGGGAAGAGCATTTAGGGGAGACAGAACACAAGGAAGCCAGTGTAGCTGAAGTCAAGTTACTGTAAGTCCTGCAGGGTTTAGGCTTTATACACGGAGGGGCCTCTCTGAGTTTCGAGCAAGATCTGGCATGCCATGTTGAAAAGCTTGGATTTTTCCTCAATCCGTGAGAAAGTCACTGATGTATCATTAGCAAGTATGACCTTTCCCGAATTGGAGGAGAGAACAGATGAGAGGCTGGAAGACCACTTAAGAGCCTGGTGCAGAGATCCCGAGGGGGACAAAATGATTAGGGCCTGAACAAGGTGGTGATGGAACATCAACTCTTATCTAAACCATTAACAGATACTGAAAAAGGATGACTGTTGCTCAACCTACTGTGCTTTCTTGGTCGAACATGATAGCCGCAAAAGGAAAAAAAAAGTCAGCAGCATTATTGTTTAAGTTCAAGATGAAATAAAATGACTTTTCTGTTCTCTAGAGTGGGTTCATTCCTACCCTAGAAGTCACACCATCAGCTCTGAGGATTTGGGGCTTGAAGGTCAAGAGACCACTGCGGACCTAATCAGACCACATACTCAAAAGCCCCAATAGAGACACCATGTGGCTCCCAGGGCACCTGCTAACACTGGGCATGCCATGCACCGAAACCCAGGTCTAGAAACCCGAGGGGCAGAGGACCTAATCAGACCACATACTCAAAAGCCCCAATAGAGACACCATGTGGCTCCCAGGGCACCTGCTAACACTGGGCATGCCATGCACCGAAACCCAGGTCTAGAAAACCCGAGGGGCAGGAGGCTCAATAGTGCAGTGCACAAAGGCACCAGCCAGAGTGGTAGGAAAGGCTGAATTCAGCCGAGGCCAGGCTCACCAGGATTGAGCCATGGACACTGATTTTGGATGCATCTGTCCGAGAACATTTTTTCTAATCTCTATGAACACATCACAGGCTAGGGAATCTGCATTTTAATCATGGGTCCCAGAAGACTGAGTCAGACAGGCCGTGGCGGGAAGCTTCTACCTTACTCCGTTCCATAGCACTACATTCTGCTTTTAGAGTGTTCATTTCACCCTGGGTTATACAAGTTCTTACTACAGAATATTTCATTTCTTTCCTTTCTTTTAAACAAAATGCTGCCACAAGGCAAAATTTGTCCTGTTTTGCTAAGATAAAGTATTCAGAGTCCTCCAATGATGCTGTTTAGGACATATGCACAAAGAAAACAGGTTTATTTCTTTAGAACTAGCCTTGGACTACTAAAAATAGTATCATTAGTGCATGTAGAACAAACATTCAAAAGGGACCCTACATTGTACTTAAGCACAACTACCTTAATGCCAGTTGAGATTTTATGATACAACTGTGAGACACTTTTATTTTTAAGGCAGTTTAACTTGTTTCACAGCTAAGAACAGACATTTAAGTTTTAAATCAAGGGTTCTTGATAAGATGATTAAGCAGTACTCAGCAGTTTCTTTAAATATTTAAGAGAATTTTCATCGTCTAAATATTTATGGCAACAACAGTGCCAGGTGCATTTTTATTCTCTTTTGTCAAGAATTGGGAGATCCATATCCTTTCCAAAGGTGGGGAGGAGCATTGCCTCAGCAACCGAAAAGTCCTACCAAGCTCCTCAGAGTCCTAGAAACTGAGGAGAAAACCTTATTTAAACATTTCTGTTCAAACTGCTGCTGTAGTTCCCAGACACCTAGCAAAGTCACTGCCCTGAAGGGCAATTTGCAGAACTAACCTCTAGAGTGTCGTCTTCTGAAGTGTCTTCTACCTAATGAACTTTATGTCCATCATCACACTGCAGGCTTTTAGCATCACTACCATCATCAAGAGGCTGTTCATGATGCTCTTTTTCTGAAGAGGGTTACACAAATCCCACAGATTAGCTATGACTCAGATGCTCCCCATGCCAGACATCACCTGACAGGGAGGTAAGGGGCTCAGGAAGCCTGTTCAGCCTTGCTGGTTAGTAGCTTCCCATTTCCTGATCACCCCAAGTGCTGCCCCAGTGCCCCAGTGCCCCAAGCACCTATATTTTGGAACTGCAATGTCCGAAAGGGGTTTCCTGGTCATCTCAAAATGTGAGGGAGGGAAGGGACTCCCTAAAAAGATCTATCTTATGACCTGGGCTTAATGTTTGGATTTTGGAGAGAACATTATTTAATATCTCATATTTTCTAAAATCATGTCCACAAGTAGATGCAGTTATTATTCTGTCCATTTTAGATGATGAAAGCATAGAATTGAGAACTTTAATGATGGTTATTAAAATCAAGTTTCTCGGCAAATGCAGTGATCATATCCGTTGACATATATGAGTATTATTTATTTATCCTCAAATTTGTATTTACTGATGGCTTATTATATGCCACACAGTACAGAAGCTAAGCACACCAAATGAGAAATCAGAAATGGTCTCTGGTCTCAAGGGACTTACACTCTGGCGAGGGAGATGAATATTAAGTGAACTCACCAGTCCACAAACACAGGAATACAAATTGTAAAAAGTGCCATGAAAGAAAGGTAGAGGCGACAGGAGAAGAGAACAAAAGGGAAAAAGTCATTTAGACTGGGTGACATTCAAGCTGAGACATGAGGAAGTGAAGCAGTAGCCAGGAGAAGAGTCTGGGCTACAAAGAGCCACCACAGTCCAGGGTACAGTGTGTACCCCTGAAGGAGCAGAGGGCTAGGACACTCATACCGATGAATGAGTGAGGAGTTTTCCAACGATTCTGTTTTCTTCAGCCTCCCACCTTGAAACATGATGACTAGTATTGGAAAGAGTGTTTTACTGAGTAAAGAAATCCGAGTAACACTTCGAGTCCTATGAATCCTGTCCCAGTTCTGTCCCCTTGTCCCCCTTATTCCTCAGAGGAAGTGAGCCAACCTGTTGGGGTGTGGGAGGGGGGAGCAAACCATCCATCAGGTTGCTGGATATCAAATGGGAAAATAATGGGAACACAGAACCTGCAAATGCTAGACACATTTAAAATATTTTTAGTTAATAAAAGTTAATAAAATTATTATATCATAAGAGGAAAACAGGTATGTTCACCTCTTTAAAAGCACTATGTAAACAAAATAGAATTTTAAAATATGTATACTAATAATTAAGTTAAAATTTACTGCACTTTACTATTTTGGTGGCATAAAATGTCAAAGCCTTAACATGCTACCTCATTTAATTTTTCTGTAATTCTTCCAAGGTGGATATTATTATTCTCATTTTACACAAGAGAAAATTGAGGCTCAGATGGCTTAAATAACTTTATCCGGTCGTACGGCTCGGTGTTCAATTCTGGCAGTCAGATTCCAAAGTCTATGTCTAGAGATTATTACTTTTAATTAATTTATTGCTAATAGGCTCTGGTTTTTCCAGTAGTCATGTATGGATGTGAGAGTTGGACTGTGAAGAAAGCTGAGTACTGAAGAATTGATGCTTTTGAACTGTGGTGTTGGAGAAGACTCTTTGAGAGTCCCATGGACTGCAAGGAGATCCAACCAGTCCATTCTGAAGGAGGTCAGTCCTGGGTGTTCTTTGGAAGGAATGATGCTAAAGCTGAAACTCCAGTACTTTGGCCACCTCATGCGAAGAGCTGACTCATTGGAAAAGACTCTGATGCTTGGAGGGATTGGGGGCAGGAGGAGAAGGGGACCACAGAGGATGAGATGGCTGGATGGCATCACTGACTCAATGGACGTGGGTTTGGGTGAACTCTGGGAGTTGGTGATGGACAGGGAGGCCTGGTGTGCTGCGATTCATGGGGTCACAAAGAGTCGGACACAACTGAGCAACTGAACTGAACTGAATCAATTATTAATTTGATGACTAAAACATGACCCCACATTTTAACTATAGCACACTAAATCTGCCTGGCTATTTTCTGACATAGGGCAAGCGTGACCCTTTTCCTCCACCATCATATATAGCCTCCTTCCGGAATATCAATCTAATACTGCCTACAATATCTTCAAACTCTAATCCAACTGCCCAGTTTAACTGCCGTCAGTCCAAGGTTCTCAGAACTTAGCTGTCTGGATGTCATACTTGCACTCTGAATCTGCATTATGATCAGACTACCTACAATAAGAGGGGTACCTTTCTTGCCTGGTTAATTACAACTCGATGGACGTGAGCTTGAGCAAGCTCTGGGAGTTGGGGATGGACAGGGAAGCCTGGCATGCTGCAGTCCGTGGGGTTGCAAAATTGGACATGACTGAGCAACTGAACTGAACTGATGCTCAAACTCACAGAGTAGCCAGCTGCTGCCAGTGCCACAGTTCCTGGTCTCCACAAGCCCTCCAGACCAGCCCCCTGGTTGAAGCTCGTCTCCAACTGCCTTCCGCTGACTCCGTACCTGCATTGTCTTATAGTTCTTTCCCCATCCCCTGCCTTCCAAGAAGACTCTCCTCACATTTAGAATCTCATTCATGTGCCAAAACTCAACTCAACTCTGAAGTGCCTCATTAAGTTCCCTCTAGCTCTCAGTGACCTTGTTTGTCTCCAAATCTGGGGTGTTTAATGAACATCCAATGCACTTGACTTTTTGCCATCTCTTGCCTTCTTATTTGATAACTATACTTTTAACTTTCTAAATACATATAACTTGTCTTGTAACCATATGAAAGTTTGCAGATGGCAAGAAGAGCATTATTACTTGGTGATTTTCCAGGGGTCAAAGTTAAAGCAGATAATTTGTTTTTAATTCTAGAATTTCAAAATCGTACATTTAAAATAGGTAATTCATGTGTGACTGAGCAATGACAGAGTCTGTTTTGTCCCCACCAATCTGGCCACAAATGCAGGTCTGTGTTATGCTAGCCCATCTTTTTTACATATGCTTGTAAATCATGGTAAAAGGATTTAGTGTTGAGGGGTGAATGGGGCAGCAGCACAGGGGAGAGAAAAATAATTATCTTCACTTAATCATTAAATGCAGTATTAGAAAGAGCTTATCTAGAGACAAAACAGGACACACCTGTCACTTGTGTTGTAAGATCACACTAGTACTTGATATGTCTTTGGAGCTTTATATCTAATAAAATGCTTTCGGAGGAATGAGATAGACAGCTCATAGGTTATCCGGGGTCCTGCATCAATAACTGACAGTCAGTATCTGAATCCATATCTACAAGATGGTATCTCTTCCAGTATAAATCACTGAGGCAACAGGAGAGTGTGGTTAACAACCTGGGCTCCAGAGCCAGATCATCTGAGGTCAAATCACAGCTTTGCCACTTAGTAACTGTGTGACCTCGGGCAAGTTACTCAACTGATCTGTGTCTCAGAACTCTCATCTGCGGAATATGGTTAGAAATGACACTACATAGAGTTGTGGGGATAAAACAAGCAAATAAACGCTTGGACGGTGGGCGTGCTTTAGAATGTTTGCTCTGTCCTTTTACAACATCGTCTCTACTCTGTGTGATGGATATGTATGAAACTTAATTAGCTTCCCACACAGTCAGCTAAAGGAAGTTTTATTGTTCATATGAATGTATATGGCCTATTCTTTTCACTAAAAATCTGGTGGAACAAGGGAAATATCTTACCTCATGAGTCAGTGATGAAAACCATTCCTTAAGATATCTCTTGATCAATGATGATAATATCACTTTTTTTTTTTGGTAATGCTCTTTAAGTTTCCAACTGTCAACACTTTTCACACATTTTATCCTCACAACCACTCAGTGAGATGGATAGACAGATGGCTGGATGTACAGATGTTGAATGAAAAGAGAGTAAGCAAGTCCTTAGATTCAGAGAAGTTAAACAGCTTGATCAGGGTCAAGTAAAAACTGTCTATCACACTGTTCAATACCTGCTTAAATCTATATCCAAATGTCTATACAAGTTGACGGTTTTCTCTTGTTCTAGGGTGCACACAAATCTGAGAAGTATGAATAGGACCCTCTATGATTGATTTGATGGAAACACTGATCCTGCCCATAGTGGCAGGGTAAGGGTTAAATAGTTTTATTACTCTTTCTCTGTGCTACATGTAACCCACACTCAAAGGAAGGTAGGAAAATGCAGGTCTGTGTTATTCTGAACTCGGTGGAGTGGCCAGAACTCTTGTGGACTGTTGCAGACAACTTTAGGCTCTCTAGGCATACAACTGGAAAAAAATGAAAAGTCTAGTTCAGAAAGATACATGCACTGCAAAGCTGATAGCATCACTACTGAGAACAGCCAAGACATGGAAGCACCTAAATGTCTGTCGACAGATGAATGGATGAAAAAGATATGGCACAATGGAATATTACTTGCCATAAAAAGAATGAAATAATGTCATTTGCAACAACATGGATGAACCTGGAGATTATCATACCAAGTAAAGTCAGACAGAGAAAGACAATTATCATATGATATCACTTTTTTTTTTTTTGGTCTCCCCCCTGATATCACTTCTATGTGGAATCTAAAAAAATAATACAAATGAACTTATTTACAAAACAGAAATAGACTCATATGTAGAAAGCAAACTTATGGTTACCCAAATGGAAAAGGGGGAAGGGCTAAATTAGAAGTATGGGATTAGATACTTACTGCTGCTGCTAAGTCACCTCAGTCGTGTCCGACTCTGTGAGACCCCATAGACGGCAGCTCACCAGGCTCCTCCGTCCATGGGATTTTCCAGGCAAGAGTACTGGAGTGGGTTGCCATTTCCTCCTCCAGATACATACTACTATATATAAAATACAGGGAACTATATTCAATACTTTGCAAAAACCTATAATGGAAAAGAATCTGAAAAAAAATGTGTGTATGTACATATACACACACACATATATACACACGCACAAATATATAAAAAACTGAAAGACTTTGCCATATACCTGAAACTAATACCACATTATAAACCAACTACACTTTAATTTTTCAAAAAGCATTTAGGTCAAACACAAACAAGGGAAAAGTTAAAAAATTATCCATAGGCTTTGGGTTTATCAGTTAAATTGTTAAAGAACACCAAAAAGTAAGTCAACTAGAAGAATATCAAGATGTTTTGCCACTCTCTTGCATATTTAGAATGCATTTCTTATTTGCAAGGGCACTGTTTGACTACATTCCTTAATGAGTATTTTATAAATGCTAGTTCCAGAAAAAAGGTCTCCCTGGATAAATGGGTTTGGGAAATGTAACATGTTCTACGGGGCTTATTTTTGAGGGTAGGTAGAGGAGAGCGGGGAACATACACAGTGATTATCAGCATATTGAAAGATTTTGCGAAGGTTTTTAATAAAAAGTTGAGTTAATAGTTTCCAACCTAGGCTTTCTCAAACTCATCAGACCTTGCCAACTTTTACAGTGTAACATATACCCCACAGCATATGTGCTTTGTGGAAAGTGAAAGTCACTCAGCCTTGTCCTACTCTTTGTGACCCCATGGACTATACAGTCCATGGAATTCTCCAAGCCAGAATACTGGAGTGGGTAGCCTTTCCCTTCTCCAGGGATCTTCCCAACCCAGGGATCGAACCTAGGTCTCCCACATTGCTGGCAGATTTTTTACCAGCTGAGCCACAGGAACACTTGGGAATACTTGTGTCTAACAAGTGCCCACTCTGTTTTGTTTTCATCTTCTTCTCCCTTTTATTCATCACTGGACTGAACAGTTCTCCTGAAGAATATCATTCTGGCACTTGACTTTCTGTTCGCTAAGACTTAGAATCAAGGCCCTCCACAGAGCTGAAGATGCCATAGAATGAAGTAGGAAAATGGAACTAAAACTTCAGTTAAAATTGCCAGAAACCCCTACTTTACAGAAAAACACAATACTCCTCTATTTCATGAGAATTCTATTAGCACTAAGATTCATTCTGCTGAAAAGAAAGCCTAAATTGGTATCCACCTCTCAGCTGACAATAAGGTGAGGATAACCCCACAGAGGACAATACAGACACACAAATATTAGAACATGGTTCAGCACAGCCTCACGAACCCAAAGAGTTAGAACAGGCCGATGCTAATTCACCCTAGATGCATGGAATCAATGAAACATTACTAGCAAGACTTTATAAAACCACAGGTGAGAACTGCGATGACAGCTACATGGATTTGTTGCCCCAAGATAATTTTTGCATGAAGAAGTGGAATAGTGCACAGTTTCCTTTAGAGAGTATATGAAAGAAAAGTAGAAAAGGCAAGAAATAAACCCCCCAAATATTAAAATGTAATATATATATGGCAGGAAAGTGAAAATCACTCAGTTATGTCCAACTCTTTGCGTCCCCATGGACTATAGTCCATGGAATTCTCCAGGCCAGAATACTGGAATGGGCAGCCTTTCCCTTCTCCTGGGGCTGTTCCCAATCCAGGGATCGAACCCAAATCTCCTACATTGTAGGCGGATTCTTTATGGTATATTGCCTGTGTTTCTGTCCCAAAACATTACAACAAACCATTTATAAGAAGAATTGGTATGGCTAGGACTAAGGACATCGCGAGGGTCAAAAAATAAAGCAAAATATTCCTCTCTCAGGACTCAGCTCCAAATAATATACCATGAAAGTGTTCATGGGGAGAAACACATGTGCCCATTCTAATTTATACTCTAACGGATCCATCTAAGCACTTATTTTTAAGGGACTGCTTTTAAATTAGAAACAAAAAATATATGGCACAAAGACAGTGAGAAAAAAGAGAAACACAGTCATGTATCAGTTAGCATCACACAGTACTGTTCTCTGGGAACCAGGTCCTGGTGACATGACAAATTCAAGATGCAGAAAGTAGGGTCAAGCAGCCTCTCTCTCACACACACAAAACCTGATTAATACCAGTCTGGTAGAACTGACTTAAATAAGGCATCTCTATGCCTGCCTACTTTTTTACTATCACTGGCATCTGTAGACATGGCTTTATTTATTCAAGTTTTTATTTGTCACCAGAATGTTATAAATATATATAGATATACAAACTACAAATCAATAATAGCACCTTAATAAATATTTTAAGTACCATTATTTAGCAATTATGTGAGCCACTTCATGTGCCAACACTATACAATTTTTAACATGCCAATAAGCCCATTAAACCTATTTATGGTGATAGTTATTAAGTTCAAAGGGTTTTGTTCAGGAAATATAGTTCAATAAGAAAAACAACCTTGTAGTGAATCAGAAAACAAATTTATTGCAGTCAAGAAATGAAGATACCCTGACCTTATAAACATACTCTGCACCTACGAGCAAGTCAGAATCCATAAAGAAACTATGCAAGTACTGTAATAACACACCACCAGTGTCTATTGGCTGTCTCCTGGGCAACATCACTCATTCTCTAGGTCAGAGTTTCCTCACCTACAAAATGATTCTTTGCTTGCACTTTTATGCAGAAATAGAAAAACAAATGGTGAGTAATCACGTCCTCCCTACCCCCCAAAAAAGCAGTAATCTGTGCAATTTATGGAGAATCAAACTCCTCAGAAGTTCTAGAAATAACTGTTTTAATTCTGGGTTAGATGTATCAAGTCCAAATATTCTGAAAGAACAGTCTCCCTCTTTTCATAATTACATCCAAACCATTTAAGATGCCAGAGGAGCTTCTGGGATATATTTACTTCCAAACTGGTTTGGTCTATTTCAATTAAAATGCAGATCCTTACATAAGGAATCCTCGAACTGTATAGAAGATACAAACTCTCAAAATACTGAAGGTGTATCAGAGACTTGGTTAAGAGTCACTGATCTTTAGGCCCTTTACACAAAACTAAGAATAAAGTTTCAACCCTAACAATATGTCCCCTCCTGATCAAGCAGCACCAGTAACATCAGTGAAAACCGTAGAACCATTATAAGCAGCTCAAATTCCAGGTAACACTATTTTCTTAAGTACAGTCTTTGGAACTTCTTTATAGTGTAGTTAGTAAAAGAAACAACACTGAAGTCAAATGCCTAGGCTTCAAGGCCAAATGCCTGCTATTTGTAAGAGAAGCTAGGGCAATATCCTGAATCGTTCTGTCAGTTTGCTAATCCGCCAAATGGGAAGCCCAGGACCTACCTTCTAGGACTATTGGGAAGAGCAAATTCATGTGCTACTTCCAGCGCAGGACTCAAACTCCCTCTCACACCACACTACTGTGATTCTCCAGTAACCGTCAGCTCCACTGGGGCCCCAGCGCTGACACATATTTTACTCTAATCTTTGTTTATAGAAGAAGTAAATAATCCAAACAAAGAACATTCCAGTATGCAGTGCTGATGGTTACATGATAAGGCAGGGCCTGGCACCAACGCCAGGACTGGCGATCTATTAAGGTGAAAACACATAACTTTGATAATGAAGCTGTCTCCTGATTTATAGAAGCCAGGCTGTCTTAACTCTTGGGATTTAGAACCAACCAAGATCCAGAGAAAAGTGTGCCTGGTGGGGAGGAGGGAAGGGGAAGGGAGGCAGGGGAGCATGCAGCAAGGATTTAAAGAGAGAAGGTTTGAAGCTTGAAACACTAAAGCTGTTCAGAAAGAAAACAGTGTTTTAAGTTACAAGAAAATTTTTAAAAAGATAATCAGAAAGATTCTAAGCCCCATAACAGAAACGGTTGTTACAGTCCCCCAGAAAAGATCCCAAAGTTACATATTTCCCTCCTCTAAATTCACCCCTTATTCACAGACCCAAAAACTTCAAATGAGGTAATTTGAATTCATTTCAATATCACATAGTATTGACACCCCGAGGAGAACAAACCAGTCTCTTGAGCTTGAGGTCAAGGTCTCATTTTAGCACATTTGTAGGATGGTTGCAGGTACACAAAGCCTCATTAACCACAATCTCTTGCAAAAATCCTGGAGCCCTGAAAGCAGAAACACTTCCCCAAATAAACAGCATAATTGTAGCTTTCTGGTAGCTCTTTTCACTTACTCCAAAGACTTGGTAAGAAGTGGACTCTGAAAAGCCAGTTAAATAAAACTGGCTAAGAAAGCTTTTACTGGCCCATGAAAGCTTTTAAAAACCTATCACAAACTTTTTGCATTAAAACTTGGATGAAAATTGCTGAAGAAATGTTTATCTTTTTAATGGTCAAGTGTAGATTTAAAAAAATTCATACTGAATTTCACAAACTTCTTACATGAATAACAAGTTTTTGGAAAAGAACTTACATGAGAGCAAACAGAGGCCACCCACTAGGCCCTGGATGGGACCTCAAAAGACCTTCAGGAAGACAGTCACCATTTATCAGGGAAGATCCTGTGCAGAACTAGCTTCTTCCCTGTGACACTTCTTAATCCCACACTCAAACCAAACTAACTACCTGCTGAAGTTTCCTACACCTATCTCATCAATTTCTGAACCTGTGCCATCTGGCACAACTTGAAATCCCACCTCTCCTTGCTAGATCACATTTCTTTAAAAGTTAAGTTCTCTATAAAGGTCTCCCAACTTTCTGGGATGAAAAGAATCTTTTCCCTTTTTAAGTACAGTACTTCCATAACGCTTTTTAAAAAAAATCCAGACACTCCATCCTGTACCAGTATTTTCTACCTACTGTTGCTGTTAATTATAGAGAGATATCTCATCTCTCCTAGTCTATAAGCCTCTTGAGGGTAGGGTATCTGTTTCCTTCCTCTACGCTTTTCATAGTAGGCCCATGATGACCATCTACTGGGTGCATAAATGGCCTTTAATCTCCATAGCATTAGTGTAACTCCAAAGACAATTTGAGGTTATCTTCCTATTCACTCAAAGGGGCTGAACTAATGAGAACTTTCCAAGGCAGTTATACTTATATAATAATGCATGCCAAGGCTTCATTACTATAACACTACCAATGAGAACGCAAATACCATACATTCTTTCAATCACTGGGTATTGATTACACGTCAGGCATTTTCCTGGGCACAGAAGATAGCAATATAAGGAAGAAACAGTTTCTCTGCTGCTAAGGGATATAAAGTCTAGTGAAATAGATAAAATATAAGACAACACCAGTAAATAAAGTTTACTTACTCTAAAAAAGTCTCCACTGTTTCTTTGACCATAGATCAACACATTAACAAATTTTAAAATTTAGCTACGAAAACCTGACTTTACTTTTCTTTCTGCTCATTACCATCCTATCATTTCTGGTGAAAGACATCTTGGACTTGATCACTATGGACCTTTTTCAACACATTCCAACAGGTTTTTGTATGTAGGATTCCTGCCACATAGTTGGACAACTGTAAACTAAATCACCAACATTTTGCAATTAGTAACAAAACGCAAAAAGAGAGACATGGTTTTCTATCACCACCAACACTCAATCCAAAAAAACACAATTTTTGTAGATTCTCTCACTACAAGTATTTCAAACTCCTATCCATTCTGTTTTATTCCTGCTATGTGTGTGTTGACCTGGATTGCTGAATTCCTCCAGTTTCTTCACACCTAAATTTATTGAACACATTTTCATCAGAATAATTTCCCTGCCATGAGATGGGCACCATATCATCCCACAACTCAAAACTCTGATTGGTTCTTTGCCACCCAGGGGCCCCAAAAGAAACTCTTCACATACTGTACCAGCTCCCTTTCAACAAAACAAAGCCATTTCTTAACCATCAGCTTTTCTTCCATCCAGGATATTCTGCCTTCTGGCTCATGAAGAGTCTAGTTACTTCTCCGATCTGTATACACTTTGCACTTCTTAAATCTCAGCCATGAAATTAAAAGACACTCCTTGGAAGAAAAGTTATGACCAACTTAGCATATTCAAAAGCAGAGACATTACTTTGCCGACTAAGGTCCATCTAGTCAAGGCTATGGTTCTTCCTGTGGTCATGTATGGATGTGAGAATTGGACTGTGAAGAAGGCTGAGCGCCCAAGAATTGATGCTTCTGAACTGTGGTGTTGGAGAAGACTCTTGAGAGTCCCTTGGAATGCAAGGAGATCCAACCAGTCCATTCTGAAGGAGATCAGCCCTGGGATTTCTTTGGAAGGAATGATGCTAAAGCTGAAACTCCAGTACTTTGGCCACCTCGTGCGAAGAGTTGACTCACTGGAAAAGACTCAGATGCTGGGGAGGACTGGGGGCAGGAGGAGAAGGGGATGACGGAGGATGAGATGGCTGGATGGCTCGATGGACGTGAGTCTGAGTGAACTCCAGGAGTTGGTGATGGACAGGGAGGCCTGGCGTGCTGCGATTCATGGGGTCACAAAGAGCTGGACACGACTGAGCGACTGAACAAAACTGAAACGTTAGCCAGGATGCCCACTCCACATTCACCTATCAATCCCCATTAGCACCTTGAATAATTAGCTTGAAGTAGTCATACCTCATCTGGGAAGCTACGTTCTGAAGGAAGCACCTGGCCCTGTTATCTTTTAAGTCACCTCTGCACTAAAGTCCTCCAAGTCCAATCTATAAACTTATACTTGCTGTTAAGTGCAAATTTTGGAAAATGTACTTCATGTCACCTAGGACCACTGCT